>JADRCD010204111.1:28826-48764 GCA_019843815.1 Montemys delectorum | reverse complement strand
TGTGTGTGTGTGTGTGTGTGTGTGTGTGTATGTGTATGTGTGTGTGCGCGTACCTGGTGCCTGTGGAGGCCAGAAGATAGATGATGTCATGTCCCCTGGGACTGAAGTTACAGGCAGTCATGACCTAAGAATTGAACCTGGATCCTTTGGAAGAGCAGCCAGTACCCTTATCCACCGAACCATCTCTCCCAGCCCCCTAAAACCAATGTTACTTAAAGACATCACCATCAGGATATAAAAAGCAAAAACTAAGCTACACTGCATTCCTATAGCCAGAGTGTTTGTGGCCTTGACTTTACCTGTATTAGCATTCTCCACTCCCTCTCAATCTAAGTACACCTCATGAAAATACCTTATGTTTCTATTGGCAATTCTAAGGTAATTCTTTAAGAAAATAAGTAAATTACATGTTTTTATGTAGTTTTAAACTCTACTTTCTTGGGGAACATGGAGATGGGGTCTGCACTTAACTCTAACTCTCCTGGAACTCACTATGTAGACCTGACTCACCTTGAACTCAGATTCATCCACCTGCCTCTATTTCCTAAGTGCTTAGCATCAACACAGGTCTCTATCCCCCATCCCCTGTCCTTGCTTTCACTGTGAGGTCTTACTCTGTAGCCTAGGCTTGCCTGGTTCCACCAAGCAGCCCAACCTGACCTAGAACTTAACAGCAACATTCATGCCCCAGCCACGGGAGGCTGAGATTACAGGTTTTTCATTTTAAAAATAGACTCAGGGCAATGGGAAGCCTGACCTTCAGCGGCACAAATTGACAGCAGAGCTAGGTCAGACTTGGGGTGACTCCAATCTTATTTCCCCAAGACAGTCACCATCAGGCGCAAACCTGCCAGCTACTTCACAGTACCCATGGCTTCACATGATGTATACTGAATCTATTCATACTTAATATTCAGTTGACAATCTGTGTACACTGTACTGAAGACACATGCTCTCCAGGTTGCCCAGGGTGATGTGAACTTGTCAGCTCAAGCAGTCCTCCTTTCTTTAGTCTGCCCCACCCCCAAGTAACTGAAGATATAGGTACTTACATACTATCACCTCCAGGTGCTTATTTAGTTACCATTGTGAAAGCCAACCTCAATTTGTTACATAGTTTCCAGGCTTAAATAACTAGATGTGGCAGGTGAGTTGCAGAGAAAGATACAAGATTCAAGAAACCTGGAGGCAGGAACAGAGGCAGAGACCACAGAGGAACACTGTTGACTGCCTGATCCCTATGGCTTTGCTCATGTAAAAGCACAAACACAACACAGGCTCAGCACAGAAAAGCAAATTCTTACTTTTGAAATGGTACAGTGCTGACAGGCTAGTAATCTAGTGTTCCTGAAGAATACCAATGTCAATTTACTTTACTCTAGGCAGTGACACAATTAAATTCTCAAACTGTAACACTTGAACAACTCTTAAGGTACATGGTAGCTGTATTAATAGAGTCAAACAAATGGAGAAAGAAATCTGTCATGGATGACCCTAGAATGTTGAAGGCCAATGGTGCAGACTCAATGAATGACGAACACCTACTTTCCTGGACAGGTGTTTTTTCCACTGCAGAGCTGTTCTTAAAAACTGGATATCGAAATAAGATTTAGAAAATCGTGATGGTTCCCAACACAGGGAAGCAGGGAGGAAGAGAGCAAGTACGCGAGGTCAGCCTGAGGTCAGCCTGGGCTACATAGAAAGACTTTGTCTAGACAACTAAACCCCTGGGCCAGAGCTGGGAAGAAAGCTCAGTGGTTAAAAGCACTTGTTCCTGCTATGGACCTGGGTTCAGTTCCTGGAACCCACATGGCCATTCATAATTACAGCTTTAGGAGATCCAATACCCCTCTCCTGACATCTGTCAGTACCAGGCATATGTGGTACAGACATGTGAGCAAATACTCATGCACATAAAATAAATTTTTAAAAAGTCCTGTCTCAATGAATAAATACATTTGTTACATAATCTCTACAGAATACAAGCTATTCCATATATGAACATAGTAGAACTGTGGAATAAACTCCCTTGGTTCACTGACCAGGAGCATTCGACACCCAATGGAAAACAAGCCCAGCCTATCCAGGCCTTCTAAAGCAGTTAACTTCTAGGTGGTAAAAATGAAAGAAAAAATTTTCTTTTGAGACAAAGTCTTGCTATCGAAGCCAGACTACCTCAACCTCGCAATCCTCCTGTCTCAGCAGGAGTGCTGAACTTACAAATGTGCACATGGGAATCTCCTAAAAACCTCTTTGCTTCAACACTAAAACTACCAGCCTTGACCCCGTAATACAGCACCAACGACAAACCAACAAAACAAACCCACCAAAACTAATTTTTTATTGAAATGACATATTTGTATAACTCTACCACCCATAATACTTCAAAACAACTCATACTTATTATCTGGGGATCAAATTAAAATTTTCCATTGACAAGTTCAAGATCACACAACACAGAGTTTGGCATGAACATCTTACCACTTAGCTTGGGGACTGTAGCATTACTATGGTGCTTAAGTGTGGTGGCCAGGGTCAAAGAACTTACCTCAAATTGTGGGTAGGGAGGAGTCATGGTTGAGGGGGGCCCTGAGGTGGGAGGTGGCATCCCTGACGTGGGTGGGAACAGACCCAAAGCATTCAGATTTAATCCAGGGATTAAATGTGCTTGAAGCTGCAACAGAAAAGAAGACCTTTAATTTTCGACCAAAAGAATCAAGGGAGTGAGTATTTGTAAATGTCAGACTTCAGATTGTGACCTTTTGTCTAATAAAGAAAAAAAATACTACACTAAGACTAGTTTCTTTAACACAGGAGGTATTCCCACAGAATTATGGTAGTGTTGACACCTCTCAGCACTGTTAAATTTGAGGGCAGGTTTGAACTTCACTGAGGAGTCTGGAAGGGAAGCCTGGTCCCTCGCTCCTCCACCAGCTCAGAGCACTTTAGCTAGAATGGTGCTCTGCACACTGAAGGTCTTCCACACAGCCCCAGAGTCCTGCACTACTGAAGGGGAACTAAGTCAGCTGCACCTTCTGAAATCACACCAGGTACTCAGAACAAGCGCTGCCTCTAGCTGAACCCTTCAAAGGTCAGGCCCAGTCTTCACACTAAGCACACCTTTGGGAGGACTCAGGAACCAGAGGGAATACTGAGTCGGTGTATTTGTATGTGTGTAGATACTCTGGTCGCTTGTATAGCTGTACCCTTCTCAGGTTACTGTGTCATACGACAGGCCCAACTGAAGCTTGTTAAATCACTTGCCTCACATTAGGGAGCACCTTTTACACGTGGGCATTTGAACTGTTCCACTGCCTGAACCATTCCGTCATAGTGGCAGGAGTTTGCTTTCATAGCCTTCACTACATTTGCCATAGGAATCTCAATCTCCCTGGCTTACATGGGTAACACAGTAACAGTCAAACCTGTGTTTCTGCTCTAATACTCTGCAGTGTAGGGGCTGAGGCATGCTAGGCAAGCACTCTAGCAAGGAAGCTACACTAGCCCCTCAACCTGTGTTCTATTCAAGACATGAACCGTCTAAATTCTCAGGATGGACTTGACCTTGCAATCCACCCACCTCAGCCTTCCAAGTTGCTGGGCTCACGCCACACCACCTTGGCACTTTAGCCTGTGTTTTTCTAATAGTAAGTTTACATGCACAGTACTTGTTGTAATGAGCATGTACGATAGGAGATACCAGCCATCTGATACAGAGAAGAGAGCTGTGGCCCACAAACTGTTGGCAGGAAATAAAACTTAATTCACCTGCCTCTAATGCTCACATTCTCAAATTAACACAGGAAAGAAGTAATAACCTTTGGTAGGCAGATATTAGCCATTCCTTGTGTATCGAGAAGCCAAGGCTCAAAAGCTACCTAAATTGCTAGAGACCACTAACAGCCGAGCGGATGCGAAGGCGTGCATGCCATCGCAGGGACTTGAGATGGTGCTGACAACTCACTGAGGACACCTGAAGACTGGAGCCACTGAAAGAGTTCCTAGCAAGAGACAGCGTTTAACTCTCCATCCCCACACCAGAACTAACATTCATGGAAGCAATGTCATTTTCATAAGACTCCCTGATCTTCTTCATTATTTCCTCCTCAGCCTTGGCACAGGTCTCAACATTGCCTTTAACTGTAATGGTGCGCTCCGGATTGTACAGCGTCAGTTCCTGCAATCTGTGGGCAGGACAGTAAAAACAAGAATGTCAGGAGGAGACGGGTGACAGTCCTTCAGCCCCACATGGCAACTGAAACCTAATGGCTGGCCCAGCATCATGAGAAAGTGTGGGATCAAGCACTAAAGACCCAAATCCGATCTTGTAACGACTTCCCTCCCACTCTCTCAATAGCGGCGACTGGGCACATGGTTTCATTATGCCCGTGTTTTAAACACAGCATACTTCTTGAGCCCCTCATTCCAGCCCTGACAGTGAAGTGAGGGGAGTGAGCAAAAGGACGATTGGTGCTGCCAGGAGGCACCTCGGCTTTACTGGTCAGTCCTAGTCAGAAGCAGCTGACCACTGTGTTTTCTGAAATAAGCAGGTGAATGCAGTAAAGCTCTCTCAAAGGCAGATCTGCATCTATGTGAGTGCACTCAATTTTCTCGAATATTTTCAGAACTTAAAGTTAGCTAAAGGAAGTAACATAAATGAAGCCATCTTGACTAAAATTTTAAACGGTTTATGTTGACCCCACTTAAACCCCTAGACAGACATCAACATTAAGAAATTCTTTGCTTAGCTCAGGTCGGACTGAGGCTTTAAAAGCCACCTAAGCCTACAGTAAGTAGTCTACAGCCATGAAAGGAAAAGCAACTTTTACCACAGGAAGGGGACTTTACCTAGACTCAAAGGACTGGGCAGTGGGTGATATCTTTTATGTTCTCAGAGTCAAACACCCATTTTTGCTGCTGGGAACATGGCGGAGACTAACCTTGCTTCAGATAGATGGACTACTATTCCTTTTCCTCATATGTGCTTAAAATTAAATCATATAATGAAGGCATGAGTTCAACATAACAGAGTCTAAGTTTCCTCAGACCACGTAAGTATGTAATTCAAGCCTCTACTCTCAAGCCATCCCGTCAAGCACTGTGTACTGTAACTTTACCATCAGTTTACAGCTCCTCAGCCATTCCCACCTTCTGGGGTCCTGTGATATAAACCGAGGATTATCACCCCAGAGAAAGAGACTTTCCTTATTATCACAGTAGGCATGTACCCAGGTGTGACATCGTGCCCTCCACAGAGAAAAGGCGGACTTGGATAGGCCGTATGATGAGTTCTGAGGTTTCAGCATGAGACACTGCAGGTTCCAGAACCTTCTCTCCCTTGGCTCGCTCCCTCTGCTGCTCAAGAGCAGCCCTGTGCACAGGCCCCATGCTGAGGTCCTGAGCTGCCGACCCACACAAACAAACCATGCAATACATGTTGACTATTGTCTTAAGCTGTCAAATGGTGGAATAATTTGTAATAGAGCAAAAGAAAATAAATTAGGTTAAAATTCCAACTTGGGAAATAAATGCCAACAATACCATGAAGACTCTGGCTGGAAAATATGAATGTTGAGTATTAAGATGCATGCCACCCCTGTGAGAACACACAATACTTTCAAGATGGTTAGAAACAGGGCAGGCAGCAGGCTGAGAAATGGGCTCTTAGCCTAACTGCAGAGCAGAAACAGCTGTAAGCAGAGAGCTATGCACAAACACGAGGCTTAAAAACAGGATATGAAAGCCCCTGACTCACAAACAAGATGGCACTTACGGAGATATTGTGATTTTAGTGTCCGTGTCTTGCTCAATTTTTTTAAGGTTTCTTCCTTCTTTACCAATGAGACGGCCTACAAAGTTATTGTGAGCTAAGATCTTCAAGGGGATCTCCTCTGTGCTGGAAATAGAAAAATGGTCATAAAGTCAGGGAAAAGAAACCACTGAGTAAAAAGACAAATGTTCTTTCATTAAACATTTCCTCCCTGACTGCAAGATGAGAAACCTTACACTGGCTCCAGTTTAAAGTAAGCTGGCAACCTTCCAGCAACTCATGCAGGTCGGGTCGGAGGGTAAATAATAGCAGGTTATTTACATAGGGATTCATCTTTAAGACAGTCTTCCTTTTAGTCACATTAGGTAATATTTAAACTCAGTGATAGATTCTCTTAGTCAAAGTGGGACACAATGTATAAATCAAAATACTGCACAAAAATAAAAAAACATTGCTCCAAAGAGCAGTGCCAGGATGGCCCTGAAACCACATGCCTAGAGATAAACAAGTCCTAAAAACTCAATAGTCGTCCCACCTGGGAAGATGAGAGCAGAAATGGAGCTGGCTCTCTGTGTGCTGTGCCCTTGGGGAGCCCTGCTTTCTTTCTCTCTTTCCATGTTTAGGTGCCATGAGTGTGTATACACATGCATGTAAGTATACACACCCATGAATGCATATGTGTTGGCCAGAAGTATCACAACTCTGCCTCTATCACTCACCACCTACCTTATCTTTTGAGACAGTGTCTTTCAGTGAACCTGGAGCTGTCGGATTGGCTAGCAGTGCTGGCCAGAGAACCCCCAGGACCTGCTGCCTCTACTTCCCCAAAGCTAGAGATACCAAAGGCCACCAGAACAGCCAGCTTTGTCATGGGTCTAGGGACCCAACTTCAGGTCCTCACTCACAGACACCTTACCCACTGGTCTTCTTCCACATTACATATCCTGCTTTTTAAATGTCACAGGGGACTCCATGGCAGTGGGCTTTCTCTTTATTTTCTCTATCCTAAAAACATTATTATACCCACACAAAACACCTATCACTAAAGCATACATGCAGTGGACTTTACAAAATAAATGAAGGAATGAGGTCCCAGGCTACCTCCTTGAGCCTTCCTTGCTCTGTTCAGTGCATCAAAGTGGCACAGACCCAACCTAACTTTCTGAGGCAGAGACACTCGGCTCTAGACTGTTTCCCCAAGACCAATCTCCAGTTGCCCTTGGCACAGGATTAGGCTCTTTCACACCTCCATGCCCTACTATGCATGGTGGGGCTGTTTGCAGACAAAAAACAGAATGTCCAAGGTCTGCCAGTAAAGGTCTGGGGCCCATCTAGGGTGAAGCCCTCGGCTGGCTATATGCCCCAGCTGCCTTCTTCTAGCTGCATGTCTCCTCCCCATTAAGGCTGCCTGTTCCATATCCAGTGGAGTGTTTCAGTTTCTAAAAGGCTTCATGTTTCACACCAAGTCAATAGTAACAAACACTATCCCATCGGGATAGTATTGCCCTCTGCTGCTTAGCAATTCCCAAGAACCGTGTCAGAGAAGTCTGCAACAAAGCCAAGAACCCTCTGCAGGCTAGACCTCGTTACTCACAATTTTATATCTTGCGCTTCCTTATGCATAATCTCCAGAATAGACTTACAAGCTGCAGAGGTGCCTTCAGGGGTAGAGAGGATAGTAATGGACTTCTCCGCCGCCCCTGTATTCTCCTTACGATGGACATCGATTCTGATAGCAGGCACGAGGAGAGGAAAATGATAACAGTCAGTGTGTATTCACCACAGTCTTCAATGACAAATTGCAGGCCCCAGGAATAATAGGGGAACCAAGGATGACCCACTTTAATAAAAAGCAGAAACCCATGATCTGCTGTCAACAGCAGTACACTACAGATGGGGTGGGGGATATGTTTTAAGACAAGGTCCAATGTATCCAGGCTGGTCTTAAACTCCCTACAAAGTGGGAAAGGACTTTGACTTGCAGTGCTCCTGCCTCTGCCAGCAGAATGCTAAGAAGACCACAGGCATTCACCACCACACCCAGTTCATGCAAACCTGGGAAGTTTCATGCATTTTTGTTATGGTGGGTAATACTGACTGTCATCTTGATGGGGCTTACAGTCACCGTGGTAACAAATTTCCAGGCATGTTTGAGAGTTCATAGATTGGAGAAAGCACACTATAAATATGGGCAATACCATTTCATAGTCTGGGATCCTGGACTGTATGAAAAGAGATAGCAATGTGAAAAGACGACTTCATCCTTCCCGGCTACCTGACTGTGGTGCAATGTGACAAAATGTCTCCTGCTCTAACCTGTCACTACGATGATGACTGTCTTCCCTAGAAACTGAGTCAGTGAAAGCCTTCCCTGCCTTACGCTGCTTTTATCACAGCAACTAGACATATAACTAATACACTAAGCAACACAGAACTTCAGCCTTGGCCCACAGACAAACTTCAATTCCAGGAATGCTCTCTTTTCTCAATCCAACCAAGCACAGACATCTTTTCATTCTGCCTATGCTGTGTGTGCTTAAAGGTTCTCTTTATATACTCAGAGCAATCATACAGTGTCAAGAGCCCAAGATGCAGAGAACTATGCATGTCAAGAGAGCCAGAGCCAGAAATCCATAGACAGGTTGCTTCCCTGTCAGACACAGAAAATGTCCACCAATCACCCTATGGCAGACTTTATTCATCCAGCATTCATTTACAGGATTCATCCTCCTTGACAGAGAGAGGCAACAGCAAATGGTGATGGGAAGACAACTAAAGAAATGGCTAACTGGCTTAAAAAAAAAAAGAAAAACAAAACAAAACAAAATAACAGGTAGCAACAGAGCACACCTTTAATCCCAGAAGCAGGAGACTGTGTTTGAGGCCAGCCTGGTTTACAGAGAAGTCGAGGACAGCCAGAGCTACACAGAGAAACTGTCTCAGAACACACACCACACATACGTACACACACACACACACACGTATACACACACACACACACACACACACACAGAGAGAGAGAGAGAGAGAGAGAGAGAGAGAGAGAGAGAACAAGCGAGCAAGTCGCCAATAAACTCAACTGATATTATATCCATGCCAATTAATACATGATTTTTGTTGTTGTTGTTCTAGACCTGTAAATATATTGAGATGCATAAAATGAAATACTGTTGAAGTGAAGGGCAGTGAGGCTGATCCACATGTTTTGGTGGCAAACTAGCAGGGCCAGCTGAAGGTATAATGCTGATTGATTTTAACAAGTATCATTGCTGTGAATGATGTCTATGAGCAGGGCACACACATACCACAATGCATGCATGGAGATCAGAGAAGTCCGACCCCTTGTTCCACTTCACCGATGAGAGAGAGGCCCCTCTTGTTCCTGCCATGCTTTGCTTTCCAAGCTTGCGGGCCTGCAGTTTTCTGGAGGCTTCTGTCTCCACCTCCCATCTCCCAGCAGTGCTGGGGGCCTGATATGTACCACGTGCATCCAGCTCTCCCGTGAATTCACAGGGTCAAACTCTGGTTAGGCTCCCACTGCAACCCTGTCCCGCACTGAGACACCTCACAGCCCCACCATTTCTGACCAAACAGTCCAGAGAGTGTGCTGACTGAGGGCAGACTTCTCGCCCTCAACACTCACACATTTTATGCCACGCTCATTCTTTCTGTGGATCCGGCAGCAGCCTCTGAGATGACTACTGCCTCTGCCTCTGAGATGACAGTAGTGCCCTCCACCCAGGTGTGACAATCACAAACTTCTCTAGAAAGTGCCAGATGTTCATGCAGAGAATCACCTCTGGTCAGAAACCACTGGTGTGGTGATGCTTTTTGTAGTACTATTTCTACTAAGAAAAAAACAAAAATTTTGGCATTACTACTCTGCTGATTAGAATGAGATGGTTAAATCATTGTCTGTATGAATCATACAGCTGGCTTCCCCTGTGTGACACCAGTGATGGGGACAGGGGACAAGGACCATGAAGCTACATCTGCAGTTACTTTTTACAGACCATAGTAACATAGTAACAAGTCCTTGATCTTAAGTGAAAATACCATGTGTCATTTTTTCTTAGATATTTTCTTTATTTACATTTCAAATGTTATCCCCTTTCCTGGTTTCCCCTCTGAAAACCCTCTATCCCATCCCCCGCTCCCCCTGCTCACCAACCCACTCACTCCCGCTTCCTGGCCCTGGCATTCCCCTACACTGGGGCATAGAACCTTCACAGGACCAAGGGCCTCTCCTCCTATTAATAACAGACAAGGCCAACCTCTGCTATATATGCAGCTGGAGCCATGGGTCCCTGTATGTGTACTCTTTGGTTGGTGGTTTAGTCCCTGGGAGCTGTGGGGGTACTGGTTAGTTCATATTGTTGTTCCTCCTATGGGGCTACAAACCCCTTCAGCTCCTTGGGTCCTTTCTCTACCTCCTCCATTGGGGACCCTGTGCTCAGTCCAATGGTTGGCTAAGAGCATCCACCTCTGTATTTGTCAGACACTGGTAGAGCCTCTCAGGAGACAGCTATATCAGGCTGCTGTCAGTAAGCACTTGCTGACATCCACAATAGTGTCTGGATTTGGTGACTGTATACAGGATGGATCCCCAGGTAGGGCAGTCTCTGAATGATCCGTCCTTCAGTCTCTGCTCTACACTTTGTCTCTGTAACTCCTCCCATGGGTATTATGTTCCCCGCTTCTAAGAAGGACCAAAGTATCCACACTTTGGTCTTCCTTCTTCTTGAGTTTCTTGTGGTTTGTGGATTGTATCTTGGGTATTCTGAGCTTCTGGGCTAATATCCACTTATCAGAGAATACATACCATGTGTGTTCCTTTGTGATTGGCTTACCTCACTTAGGTAGTTCCATCCATTTGCCTACAAATTTCATGAATTCATTGTTTTTAATAGCTGAGTAGTACTCCATTGTGTAAATGTACCACATTTTCTGTATCCATTCCTCTGTTGAGAGACACCTAGGTTCTTTCCAGCTTCTGGCTATTATAAGTAAGGCTGCTATGAACATAGTGGAACATGTGTCCTTATTACATGTTGGAGCATCTTCTGGGTATATGGCCAGGTGTGGTATAGCTGGGTACTCAGGTAGTACTATGTCCAATTTCCAGAGGAACCGCCAAACTGATTTCCAGAAAAGTTGTACCAGCTTGCAGTTCCACCAGCAATGGAGGAGTGTTCCTCTTTCTCCACAATCTTGACAGCATCTGATGTCACCTGAGTTTTTGATCTTAGCCATTCTGACTGGTGTGAGGTGGAATCTCAGGGTTGTTTTGATTTGCATTTCCCTGATGACTAAGGATGTTGAACATTTCTTTAGGTTCTTCTCAGCCATATGGTATTCCTCAGTTGAGAATTCTTTGTTTAGCTCTGTACCCCCATTTTTTAAATAGGGTTATTTGGTTCTCTGGAGTCTAACTTCTTGAGTTCTTTGTATACATTGGATATTACCCTCTATCAGATGTAAGGTTGGTAAAGATCTTTTCCCAATCTGTTGGTTGCCTTCTTATCCTTTGCCTTACAGAAGCTTTGCAATTTTATGAGGTCCCATTTGTCAATTCTTGATGTTAGAGCATAAGCTATTAGTGTTCTGTTCAGGAAATTTTTCCCTGTGCCATATGCTGGAGGCTCTTCCCCACTTTCTTTTCTATTAGTTTCAGTGTATCTGCTTTTATGTGGAGGTCCTTGATCCACTTGGACTTGAGCTTTGTACAAGGAGACAAGAATGGATCAATTTGCATTCTTCTACTGGCTAACCACCTGTTGAACGAGCACCATTTGTTGAAAATGCTGTCTTGCCTTGCCTGGAGGTGATGGTGCATGCCTCTAATCCCATCACTTGGGAGGCAGAGGTAGGTGGATTTCTGAGTTTGAGGCCAGCTTGGTCTATAGAGTGAGTTCCAGGACAGCCAGGGCTATACAGAGAAACCCTATCTCAAACGACCCCACCCCCAAAAAAGATACAAAGCCCAAATCTTAATGACTGGGGTGACAAGAATCTAATTCATTCTTTTTTTGTTCAATTTTAATTAATAATGAATTAAGTTTGCTGTTGTAAAAACATTAACTACCTCTAAGTGTGTGTTTTAGGGACATCTGAGCAACTGCTGGGTGGTCCTTTGTGTTTCCTCCTCTCTTAAGAGGAGAACCATGAGAACAGCCACTTCAACAAGCAAATAAAACTAGGCTTGCTTTTCATTTTATTAGGATTTGCCTCAGAATTAAAACCTGTGACTTAATATAGAAATGAAACAAATAAGTACTATAAACATATACTACATTAAAATGTTTCTAGATAATAGCTCCAATCCCATCTTCCTAACCAGTTTTACAACCTTGTCAAGATCAGCCACGTGGTGTCCTCTGACATGCTCATGGCCCCTCCTTTGGTGTGTATTTCCACCCCTTTACTGGGCTGAGGGCTATAAAACTCTGATCCTGAGAAGGGAATGTTGCTCTGGTGATCAGCACCCTCCCCTGGGACTATTCCAGAAACATGGGTTCTGGTAATGATTAGTTATAACGGCAAGAATTAATTAAATCCACCAGCACAGCTCAGCAACCGAATCATCAGATATGACAAAAACACTCCCTTCTGCTTTGCCCCGTCTGCCTACCTAAGTTCAGCTTAAGGCTCCTTTATCTGACAGATCTCATCTGCAGTCTACAAAGAAAGTAAAGCTGCCACACCAAGAAGCAACCATGTACTAAGTTCCCAAAGGGAAGGGATGGAAGGTGGCAAGTCACTCTACACTTTCAGATGAAAGCCAGCATGGATGATCTATGTCCTAGCTTCTTAAACTATGGGTCACAACCTCACATGGGCCCCATCACTAAGTGTGAGGGCTGTGAAAATTTTTGTAATAGAAAAGGTTTCTGAACAGGAGGAAACCAAAATTCATTTCCCAATCCCAAGTGGAATGAATCCAATGTGCTTCTGGAAGCACTCGGGCATGGATTGTGAAACTTTACTGCAGCCTTAGTTCTGAACAGACAACATGTACACAATATGCACACTTTGAACTGCACCCTGTATGTATTTCCTTTACACCAAGAACACTGCCTTCAACACCTCAGATGCAGGATTATGGGCAGAACCACTGTTCTTTCTGTACACCTATTCTGTTCTTAGAGAAACATAAGACTTAATTGAGAAAAACAAAGCCTTGACACTTTCCTACCGTCGCTCCCCAACATACACCAAACTGGTGTACTCTGGATTGCACTGTTTAAGAATATTTGATATTTGAAGTTGGTGTTTGAGTTGCTGATTTGAGTTTTATTAAAAAAAAAAAAAAGATCATTAAATGATTTTTGGCTTGGGATTAGGACAGAATTTCCAACAACTTTTAGAAGGGCCTAAATATACTTGTACCATTTTGTCCTACATATTTATGTGAAGCAGCGTGTGCAACACTGAGAACAGAATCAAAGCATTGATCTGCTGTGAAAAACCTGAAGCAGCTCCATGGCCTGCAGTGTCAAATACTCTGCCAATATCTAATCCTTCATGTGGCAACAAACAAGGCATCTATCTCATTACTGTGCAAAATCAGTTTTCACCTTTAATTGATGGCAAAATCATATGAATACCAAAGAATTATTTTTAAATACATTTTTTTAGGATTTATTATCAGTAAATGCTTGATCTGAACCTTACAGATCAGTTTCTGAAGGATATGTAAAAGTTTCTTAGGTAAATAGGGGTCACATGGAGAATTTAAGAGAACTTGATCTAGACAATGGTTCAGTTGCTCTCCCCACCCAGTAATTATGAATTTGGAATCATTAATTTTGCACACGGATATCCAACCCAGTGTCTCTTGCTTCAAAGCAGGGGTGAGCAGGACAGGATGTCCCATCACTGTATACAATTCTTTTAGGTTCTGCGTGAAAATGAATCTCCCAGTTGGCTTCAGGCAAGGCGCCTGTGATGAGTATGAGTGTCTCTCTGAGGCCCGTGGAACACTCTCAGGAACAGGCAGACACAGCACACCATGGTGCTAGGATTTTCAGAAACAGGCCATGCTTAATTTCTCTAAGCACGTGAAACCTAAATTTAAAAAGTAAAACCATCTAGTCATTTCTGTAGATGGGTCAAGCTGCAGAAAGATGAGGCTTGCATATAACCCCTTCCCCTATTAACTTCCTTCCTAGGGAATGCTTCAGTTCTCCAGGGAGCATGGCTCAAAGTGTCTGTCATGTGGCACTTACGGAGGTAGGAGTTGAGGCAGAGTTCATCAGCAAGCTTCTTTGAATCAAAATATCTACAGACTACACAAAGCATGGTTTTCAGGCTAAAAAAAAGTAACCTGTAATGTGATGGGACTTGCAATCGGAGACAGGATCTTAGATTTGGGCAATGGGTTTCAAACATAATTCGTGCACAGCCATTTTGATCATTTGAAAATGCAGTGGCTTCTTATGTATTAGGCAGTGGCCCTGTACACTGAGGCTGTGGTGAAAAAAAGACATTAGTTCTTGCCTGACTCCACCCAAGTGAGTTCTGATGTTTGATCATGATTTTCTGATTCCTTAAAGCCTGGCAAATAACATTATCAAACATTCTAAAGAAAAAGCCAGTCTAAGTTCAGCTTAATCACAGGACAAATTTAGATTGGAGGATGGAACCTTTTTCTGTGTGTGTGTGTGTGTGTGTGTGTGTGTGTGTGTGTGGTGAGTATGGGAGTGGGCATGCCTAGTTGCACCTGGAAAGAAGTCTGAGGGGCTGGAAAGATTGCTCATGCAGAGGAACTCAGTTCAGTCTCCAGGACTCATGCCAAGAAGCTCACATAACCTATAATTCTAGTTCTAAGGGATCTAATGCTCTCTTCTGGCTACTATAGGCAGGCGAGCGTGTACACACACACACACACACACACACACACACACACACACGCTCTCGCACACAAATAAACAAACAAACAGATAAATGTAAACCATTTTCAGAGGACAACTTTCACAAGCCTGTTCTCTCCTTCCATCACAAGACACAGGGATCGAATGCAGGTGGTGGTTGATCCCCATCGTAAGTGCTTTGATGTGCTGAGCTAACTTGCCAGCCTTCTTTGGTTTTGTTTGTTTCATGTAGCCCCAGCTATCTTTACATTCATTACATAGTTAAGAATGATCAGAAACTCTTGATCCTCCTGCCCCCTCCTCCTGAGGCAGGTGTGTACCACTATACCCAGTGGATGAACTATTCTTCACTGAAACATCATCTCTGCGTTGATGCGGAGATAAGACAGGTGGAGCAGTGCAGGCTGGTGGGGGACAAGTGGCAGAGAATGGCCTACGCACAGCCCGGCAGTCTGATAAGGCTTTTCCCATCACTGTGGCAGCGAGTGCCATTTGCTCGCCATTCATGTGAGAAAATGAGTTTTTCTTTGAGGTTTTATACAACCAACAATGATGCATGATCAGGTGACATGGCTTCCCCTGTTACAGTCCTGGATATTGTAGAAGAGAGCTCCTGGCTCTGTCCAGAAAGACATCCAGTTCCTGCATCAAACCCTGATACTGAACACAAAGGGGAAGACAGATGCCCACCATTCCCACATACTCACTTAGACTGGGTCTGCTTCGTGATGTTGCGAATGGTGGCACCTTCTTTTCCTATAATGGCTCCAACAAACTGGGTGGGAACCAGCAGGCGCAGGGGCAGGTCACAGGGCTTCTGCTTGGACACTGCTCCTGGAGATGCTTGTCTGGATGAGCCCCGCTGCCCTGGCCCCCGGCGCCCTCGGAGCTGTGGCGAGGGATTTTGCTGGGCAGCGGTTTCATCTGGGATGTAGGCAACCTTCAAGGTGAAGTTCTCTAACTGGAATCCATTCAGTTTGTCTAGGGCTCTGAAAAGTTACAAGAAGCAGAGGTTGGGAAGGAAAGCTGAGGCCTGGCAACCTGCACACAACAGAGTTCAGCTCCAAAGCTAACTAACACAGTCACTGCACAGGACAGATCCTATCTGTACCCACACTTGTCTTCCAAGTCTACACCTAGGGAAGACTGGTAGGTTCCAAAGCACACAATCTCCATTTACCAGTGAGAAACAGAAACAAAAAATTACGGTAAATTCTTGATTTGGTTAAATCAAGAACTAAGTACTAGCTTGAAAATACCCCTGAGAAAAGGAGCCAATAGCTCCAAAGTAATTTATCTCTCATCCCACCCAAGGCCTTAGAGAATCACTCAGCAGACTTCTCTACAACTACAGGACACTGGCTGTATACTCAGTAAGATTTCATGCTGAGCCGCGCCCAGGAAGCACCAGCAGTTCCCTCATCTTGGGTGGGGTTTTGATCTGATATCAGGAGGGAGGAAGGCGACTGGAAGGGAAGGAAGGAGGAAAGCCGCACACTTCGTATCTGCTTGGAGAGAACTTGAGGCTTTGCCCACATTTTCAGCTTTATTGTAACATTTATATGAGATGGCACACAATTCCAGCACACATTCCAGTGGGTTTAAAATTAAAGGTACTGCTGGTGGGGGGTGTGCAAGGTGTATGTGACAGTCAGAGAAGGACTCCATGGAATCAGTCCTCTTCCTCCCTCTGTGGGTTCTGAAGACCGAACAAAGTTAGAATGTCTGGCTGAATTGTCAGAAGGCAAGGACCTTTACCTGCCAAGTCATCCCATAGTCCCTCCAAACCAAGAATGAGGGTATGCATGCCAGCACCACAGCAAACCTGTCAGGACCCTGCTTCAGTAATTCCTCATCTTCTACCACGTATTCAGATTAATTTTGCCTTTTAAAAAAGTCCACATAAGTACATACACTAAGTATCCTGTGAGGTCTGCTCGCATTTCAACGTAACAAAAGCTCCTCTGTATTACAGTCTACCTTACATACTTCAGACAGGGACACTGAGCAATAAATTGATGCAGTATAGGGAGTCAAGATTGCAAACGTTCAAATACTTGAGCTCTTAAGGCACATGTTCCTAACTCCCAGAGCAGATTCTGTGTGGGCTACCACTCAGCTCCTGCAGGTCAAGATAAAAGCATCAAATACTCTCGATAGCAGCTCTATGCTGCCATTCCTGGTTTCTTAGTTCATTTTCTTACTTGAGCACCTACTTCTCAATTCTTAGGTGGGAGGAGGATACAAGGTGGTCTTAGCACTACACAGGTCTGAGAATGGGATGGGAGGCTCAGGCAGGCCGCCACGAAAGCTTATGCTGTCTTCAGACATAGAATTCTGTTTTCCCCTCATTTCTACCTTGCCCTACTTCCCCTGGCACACAAATTAACCCTTGTCAAGATCTGGAGTTTCAAAATACAGCAGGAGCAAGGTGCTCTGTCCCTTTTCTCATGCTGCTTAAGTACGGCCTCTTTGCAAAGGGCTCAGCCCTTTGCCTATTTCACAAACACGTGGGAGCGAGTGATCTCCAGCGTCTGCTGAAGCCTGGTTGTGGCTATGATGTGCAGCGCTCTGTGGTTGACTTTCCTTCAAATATACTAGGTGGGGGGTAACTTCCATATGATTTTATGTCAGAGGGCATGCTTTATACAAACACCAGAGGCCAACACCAATGCCTCAGTAACAGGACCTCACATACTGGTCTTTGCTTTCTTCTTAAGCAAATGTAGATTAAGGACTATAAAATACATTGCCTAGATCTGAAAAGAGAAAAATGGAGAAGCTTTATAAATAAATAGACTCCTATTTAGTCTAAAAAAAAAAAAAAAAAGAATGGAGTTTCAGCAATTTTAAAGATTTAAAGTAACTTAAAGGCATTCTGAAGGCCAGAAGAAATCATCAAAGATTCTTCCAAAAATCTCAACTATAGACATAAAAAGGAGGCCATTCTTTTTTGAATGGCTGTCTGTCCTTCATTATGAAACTGGGCACTGCTGCCTTTAGCAGTTAGCAGAACCTTACCATGGAATGAAGCCAGGAATGTTACAAAAAGGGTAAGAGAGATACACACACATCCTTCCTCGTGGGGATAAACAGAGGAAAGTCTATGTTGCCAGATGCTTCTGTGTATTCCAGAACACTCTAAACAAAGACACACGTGTCCCAAGAAACAACGCTCTCAACTTGGCAGAAAATATGATTTGTACATTCCACTGCACTGCTTTAAATAGTGGTCCTCTGAAGGAAGAGATTCTCCCAGAGAAGTGAGAAAACATAAAAGCTGTTGTACCCAGTGTAGTCAGGGCCCACATTTTCTGCACAGGCGACTCTGGGGAGCAAGAAAACAGCAGCTATACCAGGTGCACCCAGCTGTGTATGTGACTGACACAAGTTGAGTTCTTCCTCAAACCACAACACTCCAAATGAGGTCAGAACTTAAGAGAGTACAGGAGTAACCTTGCTGCAGAGCAGTGGCTTAAGCTCCCTAGTTTACAGATTTTAAACCAACTGCTGAAATCTTCCTATACACACAGTTTGATATCTAGATCTGTCATGTGGTGGTGGTTTGCTAAGTACATGAGAAAAAGCTGTAGTATTTTCACTAAGCCTTCTGTAAGACCTGAGAGAAGAGCTGTCATAACCATTCAACAGATCTAGGGCACCTCATCCAATGTATGTGCTGCTTACATCCTGCTGTCCAACAGCACTCACATAGCTCTGTTGCTATTCTAAATCATTCAGAAGATGCTGAAGAGGCCAGTGAGATGGCTTAATGGGTAAAGATCTTTGTGATTTGTAGACATAAAACAGAAGAAAGGGGTTTTTAATCCCAGTGGAAGACAACATCGACCCTGGATGTTTTATCCTGACTTCCACACATGAGCAGACTTATTTGTGCCCTCATACATCTCTACACAAACACTGACACAACCTGTGGTGGTTTTTAGCTTAGCCCAGGGAGCGGCACTATTAGGAGGTGTGGCCTTGTTGGTATATGTGTCACTGTGGGCATGAGCTTTAAGACCCTTGTCCTAGCTGCCTGGAAGCCACTCTTCTCCTAGCAGCCCTCCTGCACCATGTCTGTCTGAACATTGCCATGCTCCCAGCTTGATGATATAAGCCAGCCCCAATTAAATGTTGTCCTTATGAGAGTTGCCTTGGCAATGGTGTCTGTTCATAGCAGTAAAACCTTAACTAATAAGACACAGCCCATACTCACAGGGCAATTATAAATAAATGTAACTTTTAAAATTATGAAATGTGTTTTTATGGTTTATAATAGCTAACTGTATTAAGTTCATTAGGATAACACAAAGAAGCCTTACTAGAATAGGAAGTTCAACCTGAGGACCAAGAAGAGGGAGAAAAGACTAAGAAATGAAAGCCATAAGTTATTCTTACCCACAGTGAAGTGAATGACAAAGAATATGGATGGCTGACTAGCATCCTCATCCAGCTTGACTAATAAGTACCCATGCTACCCTAGAGGGGCCATTTTTTTGGTTTGGTATTTGCTGCCCCAAATAGAAAACTAAAGATTAGACTGATGGGCTATTTCACTGTCTTGCTAACAGTTGTACCCAGTGTCTTGTGCCTACTAAGTACATGTTCTTCCACAGAAAGATGCCATAAAAAGATCCCATAAGGTCTCCTCCTCTTACTTCCATACTACTGCTGAGGTACACGCTAACAAGATGACTTTTAACCACTTTGAAAGTCATGGATACATTTCTCTCCTTGTACCATGATACAATTTTAATGCTGCCATCAAAACTCATGGTATTTGCCGATAGAATCTTTGGCAGCAGTGGATACAAATAAATAAGGGGACCAGGTAGGGCCCTAATCCAACAGAACTGTGGCTTCATTAAAACAGGTAAGACCTGAGCTAGTATCTTAGAGTTTTACTGCTAAAAAGAGACACCATGACCCAAGCAACTCTTATATAGACAGACATTTAACTGTAGCTGACTTACAGTTTCAGAGGTTACTCATTATCATCATGGCAGGAAGCATGACAGCATCCAGGCAGACATGATGCTAGAGAAGAATCTAAGAGTTCTGCATCTTGATCTGACTGCAGCCAGGAGAGACAGACTCTTCCTCAAGTGGGTGGAGTTTCCAAGGCCACCCCAACAGTGATGGACTTTCTCTAACAAGGCCACACCTCCTAACAGTGCCAATTCTCATGGGCCAAGCATATAAAAAACAACATATTTCACTCTCTGACCCCAAAAGACTTATTGAAACACACAAGTCAAAAAAAAAAAAAAAAAAAAAAAAAAAAAAAAAAAA
>JADRCD010204111.1:0-28726 GCA_019843815.1 Montemys delectorum | reverse complement strand
AAAAAAAAAAAAAAAAAAAAAAAAAAAAAAAAAAAAAGAGCCGGGCATGGTGGCGCACGCCTTTAATCCCAGCACTTGGGAGGCAGAGGCAGGCGGATCTCTGAGTTCGAGGCCAGCCTGGTCTACAGAGTGAGTTCCAGGACAGCCAGGGCTACACAGAGAAACCTTGTCTCAAAAAACAAAAAACAAACAAACAAAAAAAAACCAAAAAAAAAACAAAAAAAACCACACAAGTCTATGGAGGCCATACCTAGCCATAACATAATGCAAAATATATTTAACCCAACTTCAAAAGTCCCCATCTCCTGAGATTCATGCAATTTCTTAATTGTAATTACCTATAAAATCAAATAAAAAAGCGGATCATATACTTCCAACATCAAAGGATATACATTACCATTCTGAAACATCATATTGAGGAAATACTGGACAAAAGCACGACCAAAAGGCAGCGTGGCAAACTCCAAACTCTGCACCTCCATGTCTGATGTCAAAGCACTCTGCATCTCCAACTCCTTTCAGCTTTGATGACTGCAAAAACTGAATTCTCTTGGGTTGGTTCCACTCCCTGTTCGCAACTTTCCTCAGCAGGTATCCCATGGTTCTGACATCTCTAATATCTAGAGGTCTCCAAGGCAACTTCAACTTCATACCTTCTTGTTCCAATTTTTGGGACTCACACATGATTTGATTTTCTGGACTCTTCCAAAGGGCTTGGGTCATTTCTCCAGCTCTGCCCTCTGTACCACTCTAGGCTCTGGTTGATTCCACACTACACAGCTGCTACTCTTGTTGGTGATCATCCCATGGTACTGACATCTCCAGTACACTGAGGTCTTCCACTGCAATAGACTTCACCAATAGCTATAGGCTCCCTTCATGGTGACAAGCCTCAGCTTCCTTGCATGACCCTCATTCCTGGCACATCAACTGCAACTGAGGCTTCACCTTCACCAATGGCCTTCCATGGCCTTTCACAGTGCCAAACCTCAGCTGCTGTCCATTACCCCTTCATGCCTTCAAAACCAGTACCACTTGGGTGATTCTTACACATTACCAAGTCCAGCTACAGCAGGAGGTACAATTTTGGTTATCTCTGGAATGTGGCTTCTGTGCACTCTCAGAAAACAATTCCCAGAAGATTTGACCTCGGTGATGCTGGTCTCTTCTTAATAGCTGCTAATTTCTTAGCTACAGCTAACCAACATCAATTGTCTCAGTAACCCCTTCTATTCTTGACTATAAAGCAAGAGCTTTGTGGCCACAGCTGCTGAGTTCTGCTACATGCTGGGGCTGGAACATGGCCCCTCCTTGTTCTATTACATTATCATCAGCTTTCTGTTTTCCACCTCCTTCTCTGCCTAAACTTGGCTGGCCTGGAACTTGCTCTGTAGATTGACCTTGAACTCAAGAGAGCTGCATGGTTCTATCTCATGAACACAGGGATTAAAGGCATGTACCACTACCCCTAAACTTAAGGTTTTTTTTGTTTGTTTTTTTTTTTTGTAGAACATGATTTTAAAATATTCAACTGTTACTATTCAATGAACAGAATAATTATTTTAAGATATATTTCATTGTTATGTTTCCCTTTTCATTTCTGATTTTATTAATTTGGATACTGTCTCTATGCCCTGTGGTTAGTCTGGCTAAGGGTTTATCTATCTTGTTGACTTTCTCAAAGAACCAGCTCCTGGTTTTGTTGATTCTTTGCATAGTTCTTTTTGTTTCTATTTGGTTGATTTCAGCCCTGAGTTTGATTATTTCCTGCCATCTACTCCTCTTGGGTGTATTTGCTTCTTTTTGTCATAGAGCTTTCAGTTGTGCTGCTAGTGTAAGCTGTCTTCAGTTTCTTTTTGGAGACACTTAGAGCTATGAGTTTTCCTCTTACTAAGATTTCATTGTGTCCCATAAGTTTTGGTGTGATGTGTCTTCATTTTCATTATATTCTAAAAAGCCTTTAATTTCTTTATTTCTTCCTTGACTAAGTTATCATTGAGTAAAGTGTTGTTCAACTTCCATGTGTATGTGTGCTTTCTGTTATGTTGTTACTGAAGACCAGCCTTAGGCCATGGTGATCTGAGAGGATGCATGGGATTATTTAAATCTTCATGTATCTGTTGAGGTCTGTTTTGTGACCAAGTATATGATCAGTTTTGCAGAAGGTACCATGAGGTACTGAGAAGAAGGTATATTCTTTCGCTTTAGGATGAAATGTTCCATAAATATGTTAAGATCCATTTGGTTCATAACTTCTGTTAGTTTCACTGTGTCTCTGTTTAGTTTCTGTTTCCATGATCTGTCCATTGCTGAGAGTGGGGTGTTGAAGTCTCCCACTATTACTGTATGGGGTGTGATGTGTGCATTGAGCTTTTTAGTAAAGTTTCTTTTATGAATGTGGATGTTCTTGCATTTGGAGCATAGATGTTCAGAATTGAGAGTTCATATTGGTAGATTTTTCCTTTGATGAGTATGAAGTGTCCTTCCTTATCTTTTTTGATAACTTTTAGTTGAAAGTTTATTTTATTCAATATTAGAATGGCTACTCCAGCTTTTTTCTTGGGACTGTTCCCTTGGAAAATTGTTTTCCAACCTTTTACTCTGTGATAGTATCTGTCTTTGTCACTGAGGTGGGTTTCCTGTATGCAGCAAAATGCTGGGTCCTGTTTACGTAGCCAGTCTGTTAGTCTATGTCTTTTTTTTGGGGGGGGGGGGGAATTGAACCCATTGATGTTAAGAGATATTAAGGAAAAGTGATTGTTGCTTCCAGTTATTTTTGTTGTTAGAGATGGAATTATGTGTGTATGGCCATCTTCTTTTGAGTTTGTTGAAAGATTACTTTCTTGCTTTTTCTAGGGTGTAATTCCCCGCCTTGTATTGGTGTTTTCCATCTATTATCCTTTGTAGGACTGGATTTATGGAAAGATATTATGTAAATTTGGATTTTTTCATAGTATATCTTGTTTTCTCAGTCTATGGTAATTGAGAGTTTTGCTGGGTATAGTAGCCTAGGCTGGCATTTGTGTTCTTGTAGGGTCTGTATGACATCTGCCCAGGATCTTCTAGCTTTCATAGTATCTGGTGAGAAGTCTGGCATAATTCTGATAGGTCTGCCTTTATATGTTACTTGACCTTTTTTTCTTACTGCTTTTAATATTCTTTTTTTTTTAATGCCATTTGGTGTTTTGATTATTATGTGACTGGGGGTTGGGAGGGCAGGAATTTCTTTTCTGGTCCAGTCTATTTGGAGTTCTGTAGACTTTTTGTATGTTCATGGACATCTCTTTCTTTAGGTTGAGAAGTTTTCTTCTATAATTTTGTTGAAGGTATTTACTGGCCCTTTACTCTCTTCTGCACCAATTATCCTTATGTTTTGTCTTCTCATTGTGTCCTGGATTTCCTGGATGTTTTGGGTTAGAAGCTTTTTGTATTTTCTTTGACTGTTATGTCAATGTTTTCTATAGTATCTTCTGCCTCTGAGATTCTCTCTTCTCTCTCTTGTATTCTGTTGGTGATGCTTGCATCTATGACTCCTGATCTCTTTCCTAGGTTTTCTAACTCCAGAGTTGTCTCCCTTTCTGATTTCTTTTTTTTTTTTTTTTTTTCCGAGACAGGGTTTCTCTGTATAGCTCTGGCTGTCCTGGAACTCACTCTGTAGACCAGGCTGGCCTCGAACTCAGAAATCCGCCTGCCTCTGCCTCCCAAGTGCTGGGATTAAAGGCGTGCGCCACCACCCCGACCCTTTGTGATTCCTTTATTGTTTCTATTTCCACTTTTAGATCTTGGATGGTTTTATTCATTTCCTTCACCTGTTTGATTGTGTTTTCCTGTAATTCTTTAAGATATTTTTGTGTTTCCTCTTTAAGGGCTTCTAGCTGTTTACCTATGTTCTCCTGTATTTCTTTATGGGAGTTATTTATGTCCTTCTTAAAGTCCTCTATCACCATTATGAGAAGTGATTTTAGATCCAAATCTTGCTTTTCTGGTGTGGTGGTATATCTAGGACTTGCTATGGTGGGAGAATTGGGTTCTGATGATGTCAAGTAACCTTGGTTTCTGTTGCTTATGTCCTTGTGCTTGCCTTCCACCATCTGATTATCTCCAGGGCTACCTGCCCTGGCTATATCTGACTGGAGCCTGTCCTTCCTGTGATCCTGGTTATGTCAGAATTCCTCAGAGTTCAGTGATCCTGTGATTCTGTGATCCTGAGATCCTGGTTGTGTCAGAGCTCCTGGGAGTCAAGCTGCCTCTGGGACTCTGAGATCCTGGTGTGACGAAGCTCCTGGGATCCTGTGGTCCTGGGCATGTTAGAGTACCTGGGAGTGGAGCTTCTTCTGGGTGTTGTGGGACTGACTACACAGAGTTAGCACCCAAGGTCTGCTCAGGGAATGTCTGATCCTATGATCCTGGGAATGTCAGAGTACATGGGAGTGGATCTTTCTCTGGGTGTTGTGGGACTGGCTGCAGAGTTTGTGCCCAAGGTCTGCTCAGGGCACTAGCCCAGGCTAGAAGGAACCTATGCCACTGGTTGGGCAGCGTTCCTGGGTGCCCGGGTCCTGCTGGTCCCAGTTACTTCTGGTGTTGGGGCAGATGTTGTTTCCTCCTTATCTCTGATCCTATGATTCTGGGAGTGTTAGAGCACCTGGGAGTGGGTCTTCCTCTGGGTGTTGTAGGACTGGCTGCAGAATTCTCACCCAAGGTCTGCTTGTGCCCAGACCCAAACTTAAGCTTTAATTTATCTGGAACTCACTCTGTACCAGGCTAACCTTGAACTCGGAGATCTGCTTGCCTCTGTCTCCTGAAATTAAAAGCATGTACCACCACACCTTGATATAAGCACTTTATGGTGACTATGCCTCAAGATCCAGAGCAAAAGCTTGTGTCATCCCATGACAATTTCACACACAATCATATCTCTTTGTGTCCAAATGAAAGCAATTACCAGGTCATAGTAGCGTAAGTATCTGTTGTTCAACTGCAAAAATGTAAATATTAAACTTAGCTGGGTGGGATCTTACCCCAAAGCCACTACTCAATCTGTGTATCTCCTTGAACACAGGATTTAGCTCCACTGTACTTTCTGGTGCCCCTTTAATACTTGAACCATATATTTTGTATTATTTCTTTCTAAGCTTTCTATGCTTGATCAAAATGTTCTTCATGAGAATAAACCAGAGGAAAAAAATCTATGCTGGGTTTTTCTGAGACTAACTTTGTCAATGCAATTAGTTCAAATCTCTTTACCATAGCCTCAGGTAGACTCTTCAGACAACAGCAAAAAGCAACCACATCTTCACCAAAACATCATAAAAATTATCTCCAGAGTTCAAATTCAACCTCAGCACCAATGTCTTCCAAATTTCTACTAGGTTGGCCCATTAAATCTCACTTAAAGCATTCCATGGATTTTCAAATCCAAAATATCAAAATCTACATTCCTCCAAACAAACAAACAAACAGACAAACAAAAACAGTCAGGCCTATCACAGCAATACCCCAGTCCCTGGTACCCACTTCTGTACTAAGGCTTTACTGTTGTGAAGAGACACCATGACACAAGCAACTCCTATAAAGGCAGATGTTTAATTTTAGCTGACTTACATTTTAGAGGTTTAATTCATTATTATTATGGCAAGAAAATGGCAACATCAGGTAGATATGGTCCTAGAGAAGGAGCTTAAAGTTCTGCATCTTGATTTGACTGCAGCCAGAAGAGACTGACTCTTCCACACTGAGCAGAGTTTCAGAGCCCACCACCACAATGCTGCACTTCCTTCAATAAGGCCACACATACTCCAACAAAGTCAAACCTCCTAATGGTGCCACTTCCCATGAGCCAAGCATATTTAAACCACCACAGCTAGGATAGTCAGCTTTGCCACACACAGTCCTGCACAACTTGGTACTCTGCAAAAAGCCCCACTGGCAAGAAAAATCTCATCAGATATACTCCTGAACATTGACCTTTAAGTCTTACACTTATATAATTCATATCATATAAACATGTATTCTTGCCTGTGACACTCAGTGGCCGTTGCAGGAAACAGGGTGGCATACTAAGAATTAGAGGATTGTAGTGGCTATTCCTGGTTGTCAACTTGACTATATCTGGAATGAACTACAATCTAGAATTGTAGGGCTCACCTGTGATCCTAATCTGGAGGCTGAGAGATACAAGTTTCAAAACTGGATCTTGGCATGGAGATCTTAGGCATAGTGGCAATGAATCCTAGAAGATTAAGACAGGATGATCTCCAAGTACAAGGTCATCTGGGATTAAAGGTGTGGTAGCACACACCTTTAATGTGGGCCACACCTTTTGCTGGAGACCTACATAAGGACATTGAAAGAAGGAAGGCTCTCTCTGTCCTTTGCCTGCTTGCCTTGTGGGACTGAGCAACTGCTGGATCCTTGGCCTTCCATTCACAGCTGCTGCTGACCATTGTTGGGAGTTGGACTACAGACGGTAAGTCATCAATAAATTCCTTTACTATAGAGAGACTACCATAAGTCCTGTGACTCTAGAGAACTCTGACTAATACAAGGTTGATAATAAATTAAGCACAAACTATCAAAGTCCTAGGGACATCAATCGCTGCGTGGATGCGTCTTAATTAATCACTTTCCTGCAGAGGGTTTTGTGATGGAAGTGTCTGTGAGTAAAATGTTACTACAAGAAAAACAAAATCTAATACCAGGGGCTCAGTCCAGTCAGTAAAGCGCTTGCTACAGAAGCACTAACACCTGAACTTGATTCCCAGCACCCACAAAAGAAGGCCAAGACACTTGTAATCCCAGCCCAGGGGAAGCAGAAACAGGCGGACCCCTAGCACTCAGTGAGTTCCAAGTCTCAGCAAGAGAATGTGTCTTCAAAAACTAAGTGGCGGGCCAGTGAGATGGCTCAGTCTATAAAGGTTGCTGCCAAGGTTAATGATCCAAGACCCAGACCTAAGAGGGTGGAAAGATGGAATGAGTCTTGGAAGTTGTCGTCTGACCTCCCCATTTACACTAAAGCATGTACATATATGCACATGTGCAAATAAACAATTGAAAAAGAATAGTGCATGCAAAGCATCACAGTAAAACTAATTTTGAAAGCTATAATGTACAGGAGTCAGATTAAAAGGTAGAAATCTTAACAGTGTTCACTTCTGAATGACATGAAATTTGTCCTGTTGCTTGGTCTACTTCTAGCTCTGGAGCTCATAAGTTCTGTGACTCTAGAGAACCCTGACTAATACAACTTGTAATGGCAACTTCTTTATGAGCTCCAGAGCAATCTGCAAGGACAGATTCAAAGCATTGACAATTTGGTTTCTTGTTTTGGTTTGAGACGGACTCTCATGTAGAGTGGCTTCCCACTGGCTGTGCACCGAGGCTGATCTGCTGAGATGACAGTGTATGCACAGAACACCAATCTATGCAGTGCAGCAACCCGAACCCAAGCACTCTTCCAACTGGGCTACTACAGCCCTTGTCTGCACTGTGTTTTCTAATAAAAACGGAAACCAGGATGTATAAGCAAAGGAGTGTGTGAGATCCAAATGCATACACACTCTAGTAAGTCCTTTTCACACACACAAACCCTCCAGGAAGCAGCATGTGGATGCTTTGTCCCAGCTTTCCTGAGAGAGAGAAGATAGAGAGGAGCCAGAGTCTTAAGCATCTCTGTACTGAGCAGTTTTTAAAACATCTTTCACACTTTTATTTCATTATTTAGTAATATAAGATTTAAGCTTAAAATAGGTATTGCATTTTCGATACCTGTGCTACAATCTCTGAGGTTTCCTAGCCACAAGGTGGCAGGAATTTCTATCGTAGACAAAGCTGTATCAGAGGACTCCTCTCAAATACCACCTAGGTCTAGAACTGATTGATGGTGAACCATTACCTACAGCAGAGTGGAGTGAAGAGAAGCTGGGCAATTTCCAGCACCTATGAACATATTGGTGGAAGACAATGGCTACTCACCTGAGCTCTTACCACATTCTAGATTTTAAGTTAAGTGTTTTGGAAGGAAGAGCTTAGTTACAGCAGCTTTGTGAGCTACAAGTAACAACGATTCCCACTTTAGAGATGAGGATGGGCCAAGGATGGAGTTCAGATAGTGTAATGTTTTGCTGTTTTGAGATGGGGTTTCACTATGTAGCCCTGGCTGCACTGGAACTTGCTTTTTAGACCAAGCTGGCGTCAAACTCAGAGGCCTGCCTGCCTCTGCCTCTGCTGGGAGTGTACACCATCTACAACATCTATAAAATGATATATATAATATCTATAAAGTAATATATATAAAATATCTATGAAACTGATTTTCTACACTGTTTTTTCTTCACTGGAAAAAAGTGAAGTTTTTACCTACCAAATTCGAACTTAGTTAACTAAGTGTTACATATCCCTACAATCACATTTTATGCATTTAGGGAAATACATTTACAGAGGCATATTTAAATATACAAAACAGTAGTTACTGTGAAAGAAGCGAGCAAACCACATGTCTCTGCCTTATTTGTGGCTGTGTCACTGAAGCCAAGGTCATGGCAGCACTGTTGGAAGGGGGGATGCACCACACATCTCTACAGCTTAGACATCCCGACTCAGAACATCAGCAACATTCAGAGTCCCATCTGAGTCATACAAACTTCCAACTTCCTCCCTGGAGTCTGGCTTCTCTTTCCTTGTCTAGTAGTCCCATGACTGCTGCCTTTGGGGAACAACCTAGCTGAACTCTGAATCTTTAAAAAATAAAATAAAAAGAAGGAGGAGAAGACAACTTTTGGATTGTGTTAATTTAATTTCCTGAAAGTGTTTAAGATGTAGTATTTCATGTGACTGTATGCTTAAAGTTACCAGAGGTGCTGGATCCTCCTACAACAAGAGTTACAGAAAGGTGTGGGCTATGCATGTGGTTGTTGGCCCCCTTTGGTCCTACGGTTACTACACTTCTATTTTCACATCGTGTATGCAAACACAATCTTACATTTAATATCTAGGAACCGTAAATGAAAGATATCATATGCATCTTTTTCAGACTAGCTTAATTCACTTGTATGATCTCTAGTTGAAACCATTTTCCTATAAATCTTGTAACTTCATCATTTTATGCCTTTAAAAAATTCACTGTGTCAGGTGTGGTGGCACACTTGGTTGATCCCAACATTCAGGACCCAGAGGCAGGTGGATCTCTGAGTTCAAGGCCAGCCTGGTCTACAAAGCAGGTTCCAGGACAGCCAGGGCTACACAGAGAAACCCTGTCTCAAACAAAACAAAACAAAAAAATCCTAAACAAACAAAAAAATTCACTGTGTGTATATACACACATACCACTCCTTCCTGTTTTGGGCTACCTCAGCCTGCTCCAATCCTAGTTATGTGAATAATGCTGGAATAAACATTATGTACAGTGATATGCTCACTTTTGGGTAGATAACCCAAGAATAGTAGACCTAGGCCAGACCTCCATATATTGATTACCATACTGGAGAACCACCAGCAGTAAGGCAGGCTCTCCTTCTGCTCACATCCTCCCCAACATGTGTTATTTGGTTGGTTAGTTGGTTGGGTGGGTGGGTGGTTGGTTGGTTTGTTTAATGGTTGATTTTCTGACTAGGAGAGATGGAATTCCAATATAGTGGTTTTATATCACTAGTGAGGTTGAACTTTTTATTGGCTATCTGTATTTCTTTTTTTTAAAAAGATTTATTTTATTTATTTTATGTGTATGAGTACACTGTAGCTGTACAGATGGCCGTGAGCTATCATGTGTGTGGCTGCTGGGAATCGAACTCAGGACCTCTGCCGGCCCCGCTCACTCTGGCCCCGCTCGCTCCGGCCACACTCGCTCCAGCATAATTCACTGTAGCTGTCTTCAGACACACCAGGAGAGGGTGTCAGATCTCATTACAGGTGGTTGTGAGCATCATGTGGTTGCTGGGATCTGAACTCAGGACCTTTGGAAGAGCAGTCAGTGCTCTTACCCGCTGAGCCTTCTCAGCAGCCCTGGCTGTCTGTATTTTATCTTTGGAGAGTGGTCCATTTATTTTACTGGGTCATTTATTGAATGCATTGTTTGGTTTCTTGTTCAGTTTTTTAATTTCATTGTATTAGATATTATCTAATCTAGATATGTACCTGTCAAACTAATAGCCAGCAAAGATTTTTTATTTTAGTAAGCTGCCTCTTCTCTTGATTAACATTCCCTTTTTATTATAAAGCTTTCACATCTCAAGAGGACCCCACTGTTAACTGCTACACTGTTTCGCTGTTCAGAAAGCCCTTGCCTACATCCCTCAGGTATGGTGATAGCGCCCGCATCATGCTTCATGTCCAGGATTACTCTTTCCACCCAGAGTCTTTTATGGTTCCATACATTATGACACAGACTGAGTTAAACTTACAGATTTCTTTTAGTAGTATAACCAGTTTGTTTCACAGTATCAGTTACCCAGTCCAAGAATGTGTAAAGTCTTTCCATCTTCTAGTGTCTTCAATTTCTTTTGAGTGTTTTAAATTTTTCATTGTAGGTCTTTTTCATTTTATTTTTTCAGAAAAGCTAAATACTTTTTATTGCTTTATTTTTGTTTTTTTTTCTATCTGCCTATCTTTCCTTTTTTAAATATTTATTTATTTATTTTTAAAGATTTATTTATTTTATTTATTATATGAGTACACTACACTGTAGCTGTCTTCAGACACAGCAGAAGAGGGCATTGGATCCCCATTACAGATGGTTGTGAGCCACCATGCGGTTGCTGGGAATTGAACTCAGAAGCTCTGGAAGAGCAGTCAGTGCTCTTAGCCTCTGAGCCATCTCTCCAGCCCTCCTTTTTTATTAATTTACTTATTCACTTTACATCCCAATCACAGCCCTGCTCCCTCCTCTCCCTACCCCACCCCACATCTCCTCAGAGAAGGAGAGCCCCTCCCTGCCCACCCCCCAAACTAAGCATATCCTTTCCCATTGAGGCCAGAAAAGGCAGCCCAGCTAGGGGAAAGGGATCCAAAGGCACTTGACAGAGTCCATGTCAGTTTTACAGTGGTTGGGGGACCCACTGAAGACCAAGCTGCACATATGTGCAGGGGCCTAGCTCCAGTCCATGCATGCTCTTTGGTTGGTGGTTCAGTCTCTGTAAGCCCCGACAGGACCCAGATTAATTGACTCTGTAGGTCTTCTCATAGTGTCCTTGACCCCTCCAGCTTGCTCTATCTTGTCCCCCAACTCTTCCACAAGGCTCCTTGAGCTCCGCCTAACATCTGGTTATGGTCTCTGCATCTGTTTCCATCAGCTGCTGGATAAAGTCTCTCAGGAGACAGTTATGCTAGGCTCCTGTGTGCAAGCATGGCAGAGTATCATTAATAGTACCAGGGGTTGGCTCTCTCCCATGGGGTGAGTCTCAAGTTGGGCCAGTCGTTGGTTAACTTGCTTTGTTTTGTTTGGTTTTGCTCCCTTGGTTAGATTTATTCAAAGGCATTTTGTTTAGTTAGTTGCTGGCTATTGTGGATGGAATTATTTCCCTGGTTTCTTCCTCAGTATGTCTGTCACTGGTATACAGGAAGGCTCCTAACTTTTTTTCTTAATGCTGTTTTGTGTCCTGACACTTTGCTCAAGGTGGTTAAGGGTTTTCTGTGGAGTCTTTACAGTTTTACATGTAGGATAATAAGATCTACCAGTGAGGATAGTCAGACTTCCTTTTGGATTTGTAAACCTATTTTCCACTCCAGTTTGAGTTCTCTAATAAAGGCTTCAAGCTCTGTACGGAATAAGAGCAGAGAACCCGGCTCTTGTCCTTGGTTTTAGTGGGAATGCTTTGGGGTTTTCTCCATCTAGCATGGCAGGTTGATATGATAGCAGACATCATTAAGCTACGCTGTACTCTGTCTAGTTCTAGTATAGCCGGGGCTTTCTCATGAAGAGATGTTGGATTTTTGTTAAGAGCCTTTCCTGCATATATGGAAATTAATGATTTCTGTCTTTGTGGCATTTATGTATAAAATTATTGATTTGCACATGTTGAAGCATCAATACATATCTGGAGTAGAGCCAAGCTAGTCCCCAGGAAACACCTTTCTGGTGCATTACTTAATCATTTTCCAAATATTTTATTGAGAAAACTTGCATCTATATTCATCAGGAGGAATTGCCTGTAACTTTCTCTTTCTGTTGTTTCTTTATCTAGTTTGGGCATGTGGTTAGTACAACTTGAAAGAGTTTGGTAGATTTCCTACATTTTCTAATTCATGGACTAGTTTGAGGAGCACTGGTCTTCCTCAAACAGATGGCAGAACCCAGCAGTAGATCTGTCTGAACCTGAATGCTTTTAGCCAGGGGACTTTCTTATTAGTGTTTCGGGCTCACTGGCTGTTACAGATCTGTTCATCTCTACTAGATTTTCCAACTTAGTAGAATATGTGGAATTTTGTTTTTTAGGTAACTTCTAATGATTTTCTTAATTTCAATGATGTCTGTTACAATGTCTCCTTTTTCAATTAAGTCTTTTTTTAATGACTTATTTATTTTATGTTATGTGCATTTGTGTTTTTCCTACATGTATGTTTAAAGGTATTGGATCTCCTGGAGCTGGAGTTACACAGACAGTTGTGAGCTGCCATGTGAGTGCTGGGAGTCGGACCCAGATCCTCTAGAAGACCAGCCAGTGCTCTTGACTGTTGAGCTATCTCTTCAACCTTCAATTAAGTCTTAGATTTTCTCTGTAGGGCTGTCTCCTGCGATCCTTCCTGACATCTGGTAGATAGATATCCTGGAACCTGAGTCTGTGGCCCTACAGACTGCGGCTCGGATCAGGCTTCCCCTGCCTGAACAACGTTTGTTCTGATGGAAGTTCATCCCCCAAGAGACAATCTGCTGTCGAAATTTCAGTGTGTAGTCGGTGCCAGGACACTTGCTCTGGGACCACCTACTTGGTAGGGGTCTTTCTAAAAATCTCTTTCTCCAGCTGAGGAACAACAGGCTAGACTATGCCAGCAACAGGGCTCCAATGGGCTGCTGTCTCCTAAAACAAGCAGCACCCAGAGTAGATACTCTCCGAGATCTGGGTGGAACTCCTCCCCTTCGCATGGAGGCTGTCCCTCAAGTTCCACCTTAATTCACACTGATAAACATCATTTCCCATTTCTTCTTTAGGCTTAGGGATGGCCATGTGGTCCTTCCAGACCTCTACCAGGAGGCAAGTGAGCCTTCCAGTCACAGTCCTGGCTCCTGGCTCCCGGGGCTCTGCACCACCCTGCTTTCTTTCACCCTCCAGGCTGTGCTAGCAAAGACAGAGTCTGTGGGCCCCTTATTTTCTCTCCCACTGCTGTCAGTTGCAAGTTGCATTGGTTCAGCATCTGCTCAGTTAGTGGACTGTGTAATCATGCCCAACTTCAAGGAGGAAAATGCCAACATTTAACTGGTGTTAGTTTAATGCAGTCACCAAAGAATACAAATTACATAACTTGGAAAAATATTCAGGTCCTTTGTGCAAATAGGTTGTAGTTTAGCTTCATACATCACTCTGAGAATAGTATTAAAGATAAATTAAAAATGGAACAAACCTTAAATCTGTGCCAATTTTCAATAGTAATGCAGATTTTAAAAGGCATTAATTGTTAGAGTCAAACCATAAAAAATAAAGTTTCCTTTTGTGACTCACCAGCCTGTCTTCAGTTTAGAGGACTACACAATGTAAGTGACTGTAGTAACTTAACTTAGTTATTACAGATAGACAAGAAGTTTCAGGCTGCTTACTGTCTAGCTTGGTCCTTACTGGAATAGGTTACATTTACAACTGCCGTTTCCGAGTCCGTGTTCACTGGGGGAAAAAGAAAGACAGAAAACTGGTTAGTTTCTTTCCACTTCCTTCCTTTTATAAATTTAAAAGCAATTCAGAAGACAGGTACCTTGCTCACAGCTCTCCACCACTCCATACTGGACTAGTAAACTATCCAGCACCTAGCAGGAGGGGAGAGAAAATCGTTAAGTTCTGAGTTTCCCAAGACATTAACAGGGCAGGAATATGCACTCAAACTGCAAATCATCATGATAGAAAGAGTCAAAGAATTAACTGGGGCTTTGAATTACAGAACCACAAGGAACACACTCACTGCTTTTCTCTGCTGCCATGCCTGCCCCTTCCCCATCCCAGCCTTCACCTCTTTTCTGGTAGGTACCTGCCACCCTCAGCAAACTTGGGAGCAGCTACAGGGTAAGTACATGCTATTTCTCATACACAGGTCTTACTTCCTCTGTCAATTCAAAGCCATAAGATGGGGCCAACGTTAAAGAGTCTGTCTGTAAGATGGTCCTTTCCAAAGAACCTCCTTTTCTGGCTCCCCTGAATCTAGCAGGTCAAGGTAAGCACAAGGCACACAGTGAATTAAAGCCCACTGCAGCAGCTGTCAGCATGCAGATGCTTGCAAGGTGGTGTGAGCATTTCTAGATCTGAACAAGAGTGGAAAAACATAAATACAAAGCTGTCTCCTCTCTCCTGGGCTGTACAATATCCTGAGAGAGAAGCTATTAAGTAGTAATTATAGGTTCATTATAACAAGAACTGGTACTCTCATCATACAAGCCAACTTCCCAGCCCTCCCCACTCACGAAATGTTAAGCAAAATTAGTTTCTATGTATCTACAGCAAATTACTTATTAATTTAATTGCCAAAATAAGAAAGGCAAAAGTCCCTGAAGTTGTTCTCTGGCCCCAGGACACAGTAAACTTTTAAGAGGCGTGCTACATTTGAAAGGTAATTTCCTACTTCATCAGGGTTCCTTCCTTCGTGAGCACTTTTCAAAGGATACTTCACCTTCTGTGGTATATTTTTGTGCGTCTGCTTACTAGCTGTCTGGGAACGTGCTTTCTTCTTCAAAGAAGGTTGACTTCTAACTTGTTAACAGAATGCCTACTTCTTTTTTTTTCCTTTAAGACAGGGTCTCACATAACTCAGGCTGGCCTCTAACTCACTATGTAGCTGTAATGTGGATATGCTGAAAGCCGAGGCAGTATAAGGGTGGTGGTGGAGAAGAAGAGCAGTCAGTAAGGGATAATTACCTATTTAATATGTTTACTTAATCATCCCTAGCTCTTTCTGAAAGCAATTTGCTCAGTAATTAAATATATTAGCTCTTAGTTTCACTTCTGCCATCTCAGCTTTACTACTCCAGAGCCACGGAGTTGCCCATGAACAAGGCGGCTAAAACCTACAAAACAAAACCAGCAGAGCCAACATTCTCCAAAAGCTCCACTGACAAAGATTCCATCTGCACAGGCTGTGTGATACACACCTATACATGCGTGTATGTAGGATGTATCTACACAATGTCTACAAATGCACATACGTGTGCATGTACAAGTAAAACTTGAAGTTTAGGAAACATATATATCACATTTTTATGATGTTATTTTCCGTTAGGTTTCACATATCCAAACAAAACATCCTAGGCAGCAGCAGCACATATGAGGCCCAGGGCAGCCAGGGCTGCAGAGAACCCCTGATGTAAAAAACAAAACAAAACCAGGAAAATTCTTGTACACTTAGACATCTTATTCCCAAGAATAAGTAAATGCTACTGGTTTCTGAGTACACTGTGTAAAATTTGCCAACTACTATACTAATAATGGCAAGCTTCATGGTATATAAATCATACTCAAACAAACATGATTTAAAATAAAACCAAAACAGACAAAACAGTAATCCTTTAAAAAAAAAAAGAAAGAAAGAAAAGAAAAAGAAAAAAGAAAAAGGAAAAAAGATGCACAGCATCAATCTTGGTATTTAGTTGTGAACAAATTAACTACATAACTGAGCACTATGTGGGAAGTTTACATCCAGGCAACAGAGGGATTCAGTGGGTCCTTGGTACATTAGACGTTTTATGGGCAAATCTAGGGATAATCATAACTCAGAGAATGGGGGAGGTGCCAATAGTCTAATTACCCTTCAGACTGGGTGAGTTCAATGGTTTCTTTAATCCCAGCACCCAGGAGGCAGAAACAAGTGAATTTGAGGCTAGCCTAGTCTACATAAGGTAAATCGTCCCTCGCTAAGAGTACAAGTATCTTCTACTAAGTTGGCTTGTCCTATGTATTAAGTAGGAAAATGTGCTATGTGTCTGTGGTTTCTTCTTCTCATTCAATATTGTTGAGCGTTCCCTTCCCTTCCCCCCAACTCCCTTACCTATTTCTATAACATCTCCACAAATTTCTCACAAACCAGAATCCATACTTAAGTGAATTTACTTCACTCAAGCTGGATTGGAAATATTTCTTCATGCCTAGTGAAATCTAAAACCCAGCTGAAGGGGAAAGACTGTGTCAAGGCAAGCTAAGCCTCAGAAGTAATGTCTTGTTAGACATTTTTCCTTTTAGGACTTAGGGTTAAAATCACCCCAAAATATAGGGCCTTTGTTTTATGTTGTTCACCCAAAAGCACAAATAGTAAAGAAAGTTACATGATACGTGCAAAGGTGATTGCTTTCTTGAACATGGTGGTGAAGAATCCAGGTCATGTTGGGCAGTGGTGGTGCATGCCTTTAATCTCAGCACTCACAAGGCAGAGGCAAGAGGATCTCAGAGAGTTTGAGGCCAGCCTGGTCTACAGAGCAAGTTTCATGACAGCCAGGGCTATTACACAGAGGAAGCCCTGTCTCAAAACAGTCAAACAAAACAACAAACAAATCAAGATCATTCACAACAGCCTAGAGTAGCAACCACCTCAACATCTATCAGCTGACAAGTGACAAAGAAAACATGATACTCTCCTATAAAGAGCCATCATTTGGTCATAAATGGAAGCATTTACAGACACTACAGCACAGGTGAACCTTGAAAACAGTACGCCAAATGCCAGAAGCCAGGCACACTGTCTAGAATACCAAATCCCATAGAGACACAAGGCAGACAACTAGATGCTAAAAGAAGGGATGGAGGGAAAGTGGCCAGCAACATCTGGAGGTTCTTTCTGCATTCATAAAACTTTCTAAAGTCACAATGGTGGTTGGAAATAAACAGCAATGCACTAAAAACCATTGCACTGTGCATGCCAAAAGGGGAACTGCAGAGTACCTGAACTCCATTTCAACAAAGCTGTTGAGTATTACTGAAGATCAACAAATGACCCAAAATTACATAGATAGATAGATAGATAGATAGATAGATAGATAGATAGATATTGTACATTGATGTGTACCAGTTTCCTTGAGATAAAAAGGATCTTCCATCATGAAGGACGCTCCTTACAAGCATAGGAAGGTAAAGAATTCAATAGCTTCAGGAAATCCCTGAAACTGACCAGATTCACTCCCTGCCACAGTAAAAAATAAAAGCCTCAGATTCAGTAGAGCTGAGCTGCAAACAAGACTGTGAGACCAGACCAGCTACCAGGAAGAGCAGAAACCAGCTAGGCTACCTCAAAGAGGTTTATATCAACTGCGGCACTTGGATAGGACACTCTCCGACACCCTCTCACCCACTGCGCTGCTTGCAGTCTGTGCAGGGTGCTCCTGGTCCCCAGCTTTGTGAGCGGCCACCCATGCTGGGGAGGGCTTTTGGTGATGCAGCTGTCTTTGAGTCATTTCTGCTCCTGTGAGTAACTGCTCACTCATATGCCTGTAAGTAACCCCCATAAAACTCATTGGTTCACCAAGTCAGACTTCAGTGGTATCTGTATTTGGTCTGTGTAGATGCCCTTATCTGAGGTAAGCAGATGTGTGTATTGTATCTCCCCAAGAAAAGTTTTGTCACACAACATGCCTATACACACGAAACCATCACAATCATCACAAAAGCAGCTTTCCTCGCGCGTCTCTTCAGCCTAGTGAAGCCATTTATTCTTATCTATCCATGATTATCTCAATAGATAGCTGAAAATATGCATGGAGCTCTGGCTCCAATGTAGCCGGTATTCCTTTGCATCCTCAGCCTCAGCTCTACCGCTACAAAACTGTGCTGCAGCTGATCCACCAGGCACAGGAAGTACATCACGCTCAGCCAAAACCTTCTCCTGTATTGCTGCTGCTTTCATACAGTTCCTCACGCTGGTACGTCTGAACCACGAGGCCAGTGTGCAACTCTCCTCCTGACAGAAGTTACATAACCCAACGAGGTCTCAAGTCACTGGTGTGCACGGTCCATACTTCAGCACGGCTGTGTGTGTGTGTGTGTGTGTGTGTGTGTGTGTGTGTGTGTGTGTGAGAGAGAGAGAGAGAGAGAGAGAGAGAGAGAGAGAGAGAGAGACCCCAACACCTGTGCCACAGCCATATTTTCAAAATTGAATGGTAAAGTGTCTGTCTCTGATTTTCTCTATGTCTCTCTGTCTCTTATCTCCAACATCTGATCCTGGAAATGAAAAAGTATCATTTTATCATGTTTTTCCTTATCTTTCCTTACCCACCATATTAGCAGTTATTATACGTGGTGATGTTGTTAGCAGGTGTGTAGCTACCACCTCCTCTTCGCTATCACACTAGCTGGTAAAGCTGGCAGGTAACACCTAACACACACATGTATCTTCAATCCTTGTATGTTTTCCATGCTACAGCTCTCTTTACTTTTCACACGGCAATGGGACCAAGGGGAAAATACTGGCATGGCAGTCTCTGTGCCAATCATACCAGCGGTTGCCTGTCATCTCTTCTCCAAACAAAGATGTAGTAACCTCTAGGGCTGAGAGGCAAGCTCATGGCTTACAACTGCTTTCTCCATGCCTACCTAATAAAGACTGAAACAGATTAAAAGAAAGACACAAAATAGTGTCTGTGTCTACTGTGTGACACACAGCTACAACCCCAGAACACGGGAGGCTGAGGCAAGAGAATACAGCATGTAATAAAATCCTGTCTTTAAAAAAGGCTTTTGTAATCATCCTGAGTGAGGTAACCCAGACCCAGAAAGACAAACATGGTATGTACTCCTATATTTATGAGTCATATGCATGTGTGTGTGTGTGTGTGTGTGTGTGTCTGTGTACACAGGTATGGGTAGCTTAATGTTCTTGTGGGAATCCTAACAGTGGGAACAGGGGCTGTTCATAACTTGTCTACTTCTGGGACCCTTTCCCCCATGTTGGGTTGCCTTGTCCAGTCTTGATGTGATGGTATGTACCTGGTCTCATTGTAGCTTTGCTATGACCTGTTTGGTTGATGTCCCTGGGAGGCCTGCTGTTTTCTGAGGTTGGGGGGGGGGGGAGAGAGAATTGGAGAGGGGGTGGGAGAAAAAACTTCAGTCTGTATGTAATATATGAAAAAAATTAATAATAATAATAATAATAATAATAATAATAATAATTAAACGGGCTTTTTCTTGAGTGCAAAGAAAGCTACTCCTCAGTTCTGAAGTAACTGAAGCTAGCAGGTGCACTTGTCACAGACTCATGAAAAGGCAGCACCAGCAGTCTCAGCAGCCAGGCCACAGTGAAGCTGAAGTGCAACTCAAAGGCAGGGCACCCAAACACACTCAGCCGCCTGATAGCCTTCCCATACTAAAATTAGTTTTAGATACTAGGGAAGGCTCGCCTCTTGTAAGAGGTGGGAACCATGTCCACAGAAGCTGCTCTGCAGAGCTAGGGGTGAGCGGAGGAACGTCCATCAGATGCACCCAACGCTTCCTCAAGAACAGGCCCAGGACCTCTGCTCTTGCATCTCTGAAAAGACTACATATATAACGAAAAGCACTCATACATTGCAGGTGTCAGCAGCCATTTCTAGTAAGTACTAACCCAAGTAAACAAAACAGAGGTTTCACCTAATTATTTCTCTAAAATGTCACCAGCTTTGGATAAGACTTCTGGTACAGCAAGTTTGAGGATGGCTTCTGGGATGAGAAGACTTGCCCTTATAGAACAGTGGCAGCATACACCCAGATCACCAGGAAAGCCCTCCTGGGCTCACAGATGGTCCAGTGTGGAGTCTTTAGAGCAAAGGCATGACTTCTGGAAGCCATAAGTTTCACCAGTTAGATCCTCTAAGCAGGTGAGGAGGTGGCACATTAGCACTCAGTCACGTGATCAGAGGAGCGTCACCTTCCCTGAAGCCCCACCCATCATTATCTCTGAGGTCCTAAGACAGGGCATCCTACACTCTCAAGTTTCCACGGAGCCATGCTGGCTTTAAAAAGCTAAGTGAGTAAGTCAAACCCTTGTCTCAGTCCCTTACAAGTACCAGGAAGTCTCTGTGACCTGCTCACAGTGACCTGCTCGTCCTGTTTTGCATGCACTACCCTCTGCATTGTACCAGCTGTCCTTGGTTTTGAATTGCACTCCCTGGAAGCAGCCCCGTCCATCACTCACTCCACACATTTCCACAAGGCATCAGCACCTCATTCTGCAGCTAGATAAACTATGGCAGGGAGGCTTAACAGTGCTAGTCAACCCCAGCTGTCAGGGTTCTGCTTACTCGAATAACCGAGCCCATAGAAAAAGCGGTCCCAGGTAGTCAGGAGTCGAGAGGAGGCAAATGAGATGATGAGATGGCTCTATCATTAGTGGTGGTCACATAGTACACTAACACCTGACTGTACATGGTGGTTAATTTTATAAGGTATGAGTTTTACCCAACTTCTTTAAGAGACATTTGTGTTTTACATATCTATGCACACACTCAGAGGAACAGTGCATTTTCACACTTGTATATACAGTTCTGTTTTACACCCTTAAATATACTCTTATTTGCTCCTCCAAATGTGACTGATGTCTCCATTATAGATGTATGAGCTGGGGTGGGATTTAAAGTAACTGGCTGCAGCGTGGCCTTTCTCAACTTTTTCCCTGACCATCTAAATAAACCACATTGATGAATTACTCTTTTCAAGTGCCTCAGGACATCTCCAGAACCAACTGTTACTGTTATCTTTTCTTTCGCCCTCCTCCCCCCCCCCCTTGAGTCACCATCCACCCCAACAGGAGAATCTGAGAGACAGGGCAGTGGTGACAGCCTGGCCCCTTCCAGGCCTCAGCCCCTAAACCCAAAGATGAGAAACGGGAGACCTCTACACTTAGCCAGTGCGGTGGCACAAACCTCTAACTCTGGAATTTGACAGGAAGACTGTGATTCAGGGACTAACTGGACTACACAGGAAGACCTTAACTCAAAAACAAAGACAAAAACAAAAACAAAAAAACAAAACAAAAAAAAAAAAAAAAAAAAAAACAATTCAGAACCTGCTTAGTCCTTAACAATCAGCAAAGCAAAAGCATTGTCCCAGGGAAAGGGGGTGGTAGGAAGCAGAGACGAAGCCTAATTGTGGGGCGGGGTCTCAGTGGCCAGGAACCTGCTCAGCATCTGTGAGGCCCTGAGTTCACCCCTGGATTGGCCAAGGGAAAGAAGGAAGTCCAGTTATCGTCCTTACACTGTTCTGTGTACCCAGTGAAACACTGTTGGAGAAAACTAATTTTTCATTTGCAAGCAGTTATCAGTTGTAAATAACTTCTAAGTTAGGGATGGGGGCTTGTGTCTACTTCCACTCTCAGCACTGGGACCCCATCAGGTCCAGACTCATGCAGACTCTGAGGCAGATTCTCTCACTGGCCTGGACTGCCAGGCCAGCAACTCCCATCAACCTTCTTGTGTCTGTCTTTCCAGTGCTGCTGATACACACATACGCCATCATGTGGACATTTTACACAGGACAGAGCAAACTCTGGTCCACACTTCAGAGGCAAGCACAAAGCTGCCTTCTCCAGATTGCTTTAAGGCTGTAACCAGGCAACAGCAAACACAGAAAGAGGATGAGGTGACCTCCAGGGTCAGCACTGCTAAGAACATTGCCCACAGATGAGCACTTTGTGATCATATACACAGGAATACTATGTGGAAAAAAAAGAATACTCGGCCCCCCTTCATGCTAGGACTGAACTTAGCATAAGGAGGTCTCAGTGTTGCATTTAACAAGTTTAGTTAAGCCGGGCGGTGGTGGCACACGCCTTTGATCCCAGCACTTGGGAGGCAGAGGCAGGCGGATTTCTGAGTTCAAGGTCAGCCTGGTCTACAGAGTGAGTTCCAGGACAGCCAAGGATACACAGAGAAACCCTGTCTCGAAAAAACAACAACAATAACAACAACAAATACAAGTTTAGTTAAAAGACCACCAAGATACACAACTGGGTACAATTTAAAACACACCAGTACAGGAAAATCACAGGAGCTCCACTTATAAAAGGGCGAGGAAAGCCAACAGGCCCAAATGATCTCAGCTAATACGTGTTAGAGCCGATGCACAGAAGGGCCCCCGAAAGAAACTACAAACACTTCAAGCTGTGTGTAGTGGCTCATGACAGCTGTTCTAGGAGGCAGAAGCAGGAGGATTGCTGCGTTCAATGGTTAGCCTGAGCTTCAGAATGAGGCTGTTTGAAACATTCACAGGGATGCATGCATGTACAGCAATTTAACAATTAAAAACAAAACAAGGCCAGTTACGTAGGTATGTGGTAATGCACCTCTGGGATTCCAGCCTTCAAAAGGCTGAGGCAGGAGAATAGAGGGTTGGAAGCCGGCCTGGACAAAATGTCAAGAAGCTGCTCCTTATTGTTGATGCACTAACTTCGTTTCTGCTTAGTCAGCATAAAGAACTCATCCAGAATGGAAGTGCAAACCTATGCACAGACACGTCCACTGACAGGTCAGCTGCTGGAATGAGAGTAAAAATCACTTGCATAGGCAGCGATTTGGAATGCTTTAGATAATTACAAACCACACAGAAAACACGGTAATTAACAATCATCATAAACACTTAAAGAGGCCAAGTGCATTTTTAAAGTGTTCAGAACTGTTGTGCTTCAGCTGGGCCTGCTGGCACAAATGTGGCCAGCCCAGAACTTGAGAGATCCTATCACAAACTGAAATGAGCAACTGTGAGGCCCTTAGTCTAATCCCAAGTACTGACCCCCAAAGCTTTAGAGAATGCTTCAAGAAAATGAAGATGGCCACAGGAAGGGATGTTTGCGGACAATGTATGTGATGAGGGATGTGTATATAGGGTGTTTAAAGAACTTGGATACCTTGGGGCGGTGGTGGCATATGCCTTTAATCCCGGTACTTGGGAGGCAGAAGCAGATGGATTTCTAAGTTTGAGGCCAGCCTGGTCTACAGTGTGAGTTCCAGGACAGCCAGGGCTACACAGAGAAACCCTGTCTCAAAAAAACAAAAACAAACAAACAAAAACCTTGGATACCCCAAATTGTCTTGTATCATTCAAACACTGCTGGTAGGAATATAAAAATGATACAACCATTTTAGAAATCAGTCTGATAGTTCCTTGAAAAGCTACCACATGCCTCACCAATCCCATCTTTAAAACTCTGAAAATCTCTACTCAGCACAAACAAGCACACACACTAGCCGTGCAGCTGTATGGTCAGTGGGAAGACTGCATTGGTACATTCACATGGCGGCTGTCTTCCCAGTTGTGAGAAATGGTTTAGTACACGTGAAAACACGGCACCCTGAAAAGAACACCAGGACAGAAAGATGCCAACACAAGCATGCTGGTGTGTGACTGTAAGGCCAGGACTCCAAAGACTGCAAACACTAAGCTACCCTGGTTACATAGTGGGACCATGTTTAAAACATCAAACCAAACAACTAGCGCAGGTACGCAAGACCACACACAGAATAACTCCATTTACATTAAGTATCAGTACAGACAATCTATAAAGACAAAAAGTCTATCAGTGTCTACGATCTAAGAAGCAAGGAGACAATGATAAGAACCACAGTGATTTTAGGGGACATTGAAACATTCTGAAATGTTTTTAACCCTGTGGATACTCTTTCAAAGTCCTTGTATTGTGTACTCTACAAGGTAAGATTTATACTCTATGAATTACAGCTCAATTTTAAAAACCTAACAAACATAAAATACAACATGCTTGGCCATGCTAAGAAACTGAGTCCCTTAACAGTATTATTCTAGAAAAAATTAAATGAAAACATAAATTATATAGGTTATACTGACTTTCAGAAATTGCTTAAGAAACAAGGAATTTCAAAAAAAGAGGTGTGGGTCCTGGAGAGATGGCTTAGTGGTTATGAGTGCTGACTGCTCTTACAGAGGTCCAGAGTTCAATTCCCAGCAACTACATGGTGGCTCACAACCATATAAATAAATCTTTAAACAAAAAAAAAAAAAAAAAAGAAAAGAGGTGTGTCGCTTTTCTTATTTTTAAGGTTCTCCCTGAAGAAGTGAAACAGGCAAGCCCAAGGAATAGATTAGCAATCTAGGACTCCACTTGGCTTGGACTATCCATACTCCTCTCCTAAGGATCTACGTACACCAGCTGCACATAACACTCTGGAAAGTAGATTTGTCTTCCATACACACCATCAAAACACACAATGTGCCCCCTTTTTATGTAAAGTTTTTGTCCAAATGTATTTCTTAAGATTCCTGGTACAGAAAATGAGGTAATGCCAGCCAGTGGTGGCGCGCCTTTAATTCCAGCACTTGGAGGCAGAAGCAGGTGGATTTCTGAGTTTGAGGCCAGCTTGGTCTACAGAGAAACCCTGTCTGGAAAAACCAAAAAGAAAAAAGAAAAAAAGAAAGAAAGAAAAAAAGAAAAGTGAGGTAATGAATGAATGCAGCAAGCAAAATGCTTGTCTGTCAAAACATTGAGTGGCTCATGGTCACTCCTGATAATATGTCCCCTTTTCATTTGTACTATTGTTTCACGTTTGAATACGAGCTTTTAGTTCAATCCCTTAAATAAGGAGCAGAAACCTGGAAGTACCCAGTTCCGATTCCTGAGCACACAGGCAAAAGCACCACAATGAACCAGGGAGAGCAACATACAGAAATGACTGAAATTGGTAGAAAAGAGAAAGCTGCTTTACCACTGCATCCATTGGAGCACTGAGCACACTACTGAAACAAGGCCTGGTTTAGCACCAGGTCCGTGGAATCTCTCCCCTTCACAGCATCTGTCTTCCATGATAAGCCCGCCCACATTCCCTAAGAAGTCGAGCTCCTTTTTAACTTGTGGACATGAGTGGTAGGAATTAAACCTGGGTCCTCTGTAAGAGCAGCCAGCTCCCCTAACTGCATAGTCAACCTCTCCAGCTTCTTGTTTCCTGTTTCTGCTAGGTTTTTGTTTTTGTTTTTTATTTTGTTTTTAGAATCTCACATTTATGGCTCAAACTAGCCGGGGACTGATGATTCTCCTGCCTTCCAAGTGCTGAGATTAGCCCAGTGTCACTTTGCCTGGCTTTACCATAATGCTTACAACTTGAAATTTACCTAGAACATGTATATGTGCGCACACACACACACATACAACACATACACATGCACACACACACACACGCGCGCGCGCGTGCACACACACACACACACACACACACACACACACACACACACACGATCTCACTCATGCTGCGCAAACAAAACAAAACAAATAAAAACTAAAAAAAAAGCCCTTTGGTAAGAAAGTTCCATATACATTTAGGTCAAAATACTTATGAGGATTCTGGAACTACATTTTAATTTCAGAGGTCTGTTCCCCAGAAAATAAGAAACGCATTCTACCACAAACTAGAAATCTCTGAAATTCTAAGTCTGAAATCAGGGCACAAGGAGGCATGACTGCTAGCTAGTGTTGCTAGCAATCTTAGGCATTCATCTTGTGCTGCTTTAAAACCTTTACAGTCTTTCTGGTTTGTTGGAGGTGAAGAGAAATCCACAAACTTTAATGAGGTTCAAGGTTGCTATCAAGTATTACAGCCTCGTCTCTCATCCACTCCCCACTGAGTTCCCACTAAGTACCCTTCACCTAAAACACATTTTAGGGCTCCTTGACTCTGGAATGCAGCCCATTACCTCATTTCAGCTAACCACTCTACTGTGTTCAAGACTGATGTCATCAGGACTGATGTCATCAGCCCCTGCAGGCGTGACTGGTACCCTGTGAAAAGGGACATTTGGACAGAGGCATAGCACAACTGCAAAGACAGCCTTTAGTGGGTGCCACAATAGCTAAGAAACACAAAGACTGCTGGCAGCTCCAGGCTCACATGTGCCATCATTTGGGATTGCTATCTCCAGAATTCCAAGAGAATGAATGTGTTGCTTAAAGTCTCTTGCCTTGTGGACACAACCCTAACCCCCTCAATCTGCACGGTATCTATCTTGAACTTATCGGAGGGGCTTGTCTGAGCACAACCCAACAGGCCATTCACTGGTCCATGTCTGGGTAAGAGTCCTTGCTTCCAGCTATCTCTAGAGCAAGCTGCTCAGATATTCACATTTGAAGGCTCTAAAAGCAGGAGAGACTCTCCACTCATCTCTACACACATAATTAGTCAAACACACATTATCCCATTTACTTATCCAACTATCTGTCAGTGTAGACACTAACCATGTCCTCCAGATGTATGATATGCTTCAAAGAGGAAAGGCCTCTTGCCTAGTCAGACAACAGAGAGGCCCTGGATTCCATTCTTAGCACCCACATAGTAACTCACAACTGTGTATTCATTTCTAAAGGCTCCGACACCCTCTCTGGCCTCCTGGCATGACACACACACACACACACACACACACACACACACGGATCACAGATATACCTGAAGGCAAAACACCCACACACATAAAATAAAAAGAAATAAACAATCAAAGGAGATTGCAGGGGGAGGGAGAAAGATTGGGATTATTCCCTAAAATGCAAACTAAATGGCCTCAAGTCCAAATGACTCCACAGAGCAGACACTTCTTCATGGACGAGTAGCTCTCTCAAGATCCTGGGCTCATGGTTCAACAGTGACGAGGACATTCTGCAAGAAAAGCAGGCAATCTTAACTGCTAAGCCACCTCTCTAGACTTGCAGTGACATTCTCCCAGTGGTCTGTGGGAAGGCAAGGAAGGTAGCTTTACACCAAACACACTACCGACACTGCTTCAACTTCCTCTTCCAGGAGTCCAGGATTGCTATGAAGTGGCAAGTTGTGCCGACAGCAATGTCCACTCAATAGACTGACAGTGGTGTTTCCTCTCAAATGTATAAGCTCAGACTAACCAGGAGAGAAACCTCAATTAACCGCAGCTAAGACCGTCTACACAATATTCAATACTGCTAAAACTGTCAAGGTCATCAAAAACAGTGTAGAAGGCAGGGACCAACTGCAGAGGTCCTCTGGCCCACACAGGAATGCCACTACATGGCATGGCCTGCACATACTGGAAAACAAATGCAGCATGAACACACACCACACACACATAAGTTACAGTTGTGAGACTGTAAGGGTGGAGCCATGGGTCTAACTCACATGCCAAGGTCTTTTAGGTGAAAATGTTTTTAACTTGTAAAAAAACAAACCCACGCTGGGCAGTGGTGGCAAACACTTTTAATCCCAACACTTGGGAGGCAGAGGCAGGCGGATTTCTGAGTTCGAGGCCAGCCTGGTCTACAGAGTGAGTTCCAGGACAGCCAGGGCTACACAGAGAAACCCTGTCTCGAAAAAAACAAACAAACAAACAAACACCAAAACCACATATACAAAGTAACTACTCCTCAAAAAATGGAGCAACTTAGAGCTACTTCAATTGTTTAAGATGCATGGCCTTGGGGGCAGAGCCAGGGAAACTTAAAGTTAAAAATTAATAAGAAGTCAGTGATAATACTCTAAAAATATACAATAAGGTAGAGGTGACCCTTAAGCTTGGTAGCAATCACTCCCAGACTAAACCTGCTTGGCAAGGGCCTCAGACTCTGTCACGTGCTGCAAAGCTCTGTCGCCAGTAGCACAAGGGAGGCCTGAGCAAAGGTTCTCTTTCTAAACAAACACTGCTTAAACACCAAGTCTCATAAAATTCCTAGGAGAGAGAAACAATGCTGTGACCTAGGAAAGATTTGCCTGTGCTTTGCCAAGCCAGGAAGAACCCAATACAATGAAGCCACATCATTAATAGGAAAGAAATAGTGAAGATTATTACACATCAGGGCTATTTGCTCAGCTGAGGTTCAACCTCACTGAAATCCTGAAGTACCCAGAGAGTGTCCAGAGACACTGGACAACAGAGCTGCTCAGAAGAGCAATGCTGGGCGTAGGCTTGGAAGGGCTTAACACAAATCCACCTGAAGGAGGCTGCATGTGGGGTGCAGCCTTCTCAGTAACACAGCCATAAAGAGTGTCACTCAGGGACGCTTCCAACTCTTTGTGACTCACTTCAACACAAGAGTCAGAAGTTTCAAAGAAGTTTAAAAGAATAAAATAAAAGACAAAGAAATTAAGCTGCCTTCAAAGATCAAGTTTAATATCAACATAAATTACTATTACAAAGTCTAGCCGGGGCCAGCTTGGTAGCTCAGTGGTAAAGGCACTTACCACCCAAGCCTGTGACCAAAGTTCAATCCCGGGGACTTACAGTAAAAGAAGAAAATGGACTGAGAAAAGTTGCCTTCTGGCTTCACACACAAAGAAGAAAAAGACTAACCAAAACTGAACTGCATAAAAAACTAAAAGTCATAACCAAATTGAGACGAAAAATGTACAGGGTAGCCTGTCCCATGACAGTAAAGGGTTCAGATAGCTTACACTATGAGTCAAATCTGTCCTACCAAAACCTAAACAAAAATTATCTATAAAGAGTTTTATTTATATACCAATAAAACTAGAGACAACAAATTTACATTCAATTTTCTTATACTTACCTTCTCTGCCATCTCTACATACAAAAATCTAGGGATTACAAGTGTGTGTGTGTGTGTGTGTGTGTGTGTGTGTGTGTGTATGTGTGTGTGTGTGTGTGTG
>JADRCD010204110.1:20519-36260 GCA_019843815.1 Montemys delectorum | reverse complement strand
TGAATGTGAGTATGTGACACTTTTACAATTCTACGTTTTGGAGAGGAGATGAGTTCACAAACCATGTTTACATGATGGCTTAAAGCAATAGGCCTCACTGAAATTATAAAAATGCAAAAATGACACACTGAAATGCAAAAAGCAGGAACGTGGGGGATACTTTCCTAAGTAATTGGAATCCAGGCAACAATAACAAGTAGGTATTGAACACTTGTCACTTCTTAAAGAAAGATCTCCCTCTTTCTTTCTGGAAAATAAAACCTTACTTATTATGGAGCATCATGATTTTATTTAAGAGAAAAAAAATAGTAATTAAAAACTACTTTACCAGAGTGCAGTCTTTGAACCCAGGTGCTAAAATCTGCGCAACCTCTTACTGCAGCTTCTTCTCTCACTTCTTTTTCTTATTAATAATATTTTTACATTTTAGGGTTGTGTTTTAGGTATAACTTTGCACCCAATTTTAACTTTATGAATGAGAAATTAAAAACATAATAAAGTAAAGTAATGGCTGGCAAGATGGCTTAGCACATAAAGATGCTAGCCCCCAAGTCTGACAAACTGAGATGGAACTCCAGGAATAATTTGGTGGATGGAGAAACAGACTAATGCAAGTTGTCCTCTGTGCTCCATTCATGTGCCATGGCCTGTATCCATGTACACATGTATGCAATTGCATGTAAATACACACAAAGTAAATAAATAAATGTGTAGATAAATAAACAAATATTTTAAAAAAGAAGTAAGGTGAATTGCTTTTGGCTGTATAATCAACCTGTGGCTGTTCTTATTCTTGTATGTCCTGAAAGGAAAGGGTCTGAGATGTAGGAGAATGTCAACATGGACCAGGTCATAAAGGAATTTAAGAACTAGAGATCACTTATTTTGAGGATGTGGATGTAAATATATTAGGGCTGGGGGATGGTACCTTTGGTTAAGTTCTTCCGGCTCAAGCATAAGAAACTTTGTTTATCTCTGAGAAGACATAGTAAAACAAACATACAAACAACAACAAAAAGAAATAAAACAATAGCCAGCCAGGCATTGTAGCATGCACTTGCAATCCCAGCATAGGAGAAGTGGAGGCAAAAGCATTCTTATAGTTATTATCCAGTGTAGCTACATTGTTGAGCTCCAGGTTCAATGACAGATCTTTTGAAAGAAATAAGTGGTGAATAATTGTAAAGACATCAAGACATGGGCATCTGGTCTCCATATGCATACAAACACATGCACATGGGCCTGTGGGTCTCCCTTCCCAATGGCAGTTGGCTACTGTTATAGAGGTCAAGGAGAGCAGAAGGGTTAGCAAGCAGCACTCAAATGGCCTTGAGTATGATGGAAGGACTTCCAAAGACAACTCTACTTTATTTTTCCAGTAATAGTATACAAAGGGACTTTTAGGGGGTACAGATGGAAAGAGTTAATTGCTTATAATACAATACCTAATTATCAGGAAGGAGAGAAGCCAGATCAGGACCTATGTGCTGACTAATACAGTGTTTGCAGAGAGCTCTGCACTGGATAAAGCCAGGCATGTGTGTTCAGGGACATTCTTCAGACAAAGTTAAGCACATACAAGAAAGTTGTGCTGAGAGTGGAAATTTTCCATTTTGTGCCAAGCTCAGAGAGATATCTGGAAATGCCAAAATGCAATCTTAGTAATAGGGTACCTCAATATGGACCCACATATAAACATGCACACCCATGAACAAACAAAGATCTAATATCTATCAATGACTGCTTTAGGTATGAGTTTGTTTTACTGTTTAAAAATATACAGTCTAAAACTAGCTTGAACTAAATTCTCATGGCACCAAAAGCCTGTACTAAGAGTAATTTCATGTATAACTGTTGTGCAAATAACAATCAGTTCTTTGGGTCCCCAATCTACATTTAACACTGTGTTTGTCTCCCTTTGTGTCATGTTACACCATCCATGAGCAAGTAGGAAGACCATTCATATTCCTGTATTCATATCATACCAATTCAGCTTTGTCAATTCATAAAATGGGTGCCTGCCATTGAAAGTTTAAACAGTAGCTACAGGCACAAATATTAATTTATTGTTTAGATCAAGAACGAACTTTTCTACTTTTGTTTATGAGGTTGTGATAAAACACTCTGACCAAAAACAAGTTGAAAGAGAAAAGGGTTCACTTGTATATTTCCAGGACAGAGTCAATTATTGAGGGAAATCAGGGCAGGAACTCCAGCAGAAATTGAGGCCAAAATGATGGAAGGACACTACTTCCCATTTTATCTCAGGTAAATGTTTAGCTAGATTTCTTATATAGCCCAGAACCACACAACTAAAGGATGGTACTACTTACAGTAGGCTGAGCCCTTCTATAGCTACCTGGGTTATTAACCCAAGAAGTCAGTTAACATTATTGACTTGACATAGGTTATAATTCATTTCCATATCTGACAGAATACGAAAGGGTCTGGGCATAAAAAGAAAGCTTCAGAAAGGAAGAAAATATATAATAGGAAGAAACACTAAAGAAAATAAATAAAGCAACAGCTTGAGTCATTTTTAGTGATGATAAAAACTACACACAGTTTACTTAATCTTGTTTGTCAACTTGATGGGATTTAAAATCACCATGGAAACTAGTACCATGCCATATTTCTTAGCAATTATCTAGATTAAGTTAGCTGAGTTAGAAAGACTCATCCTAAATATGCCTAAATATGTGTAACACCATTCCAATAGCTAAGAACCTGGACTGAATACAAATGAGAAAGGCTAGCTGAATACCAGCTTTCTTATCTCTCTGCTTACTGACTAGGGATACAATGTGACCAGATTCTACAAAGTTAAGGCTTGAGAGACTCTAGCCTCAAATATTCATTATAGTATGCCCTTCTTTAAGTTGTTTTTGTCTGGTAATTCGTGATGCAATCAAACACATAACATGTCTCCACTTGAGCATTCAATTTCATATCACAAGTTACAAGTATCCATACATAGTTACAATTATGTTCTACACTTAGTAGGACAAGAACATAGTCTAAATTCAGTAGAAGAAGCTACACTCTGATTTCATATCATGAGTACTTTTTCATCCTCAAGCCAAGTGTATTTGAACCTTTCTGCCAGTAGAAAAACTAGTTCAATGTTCTGTGGTCTATGAATAGAAAAAGTGATCAATACCATCACCTATAACAAGTGGGTTATAAAATTAAAAATAATGCAAGAATGCCAATTTCTCCCATTTAGGAAGAAAAACACTGGGGATCTCTTGATCTATATAGCACACAAGTCTAGACAAGAATGACATCATCTTCCTTCTTTAAAAGGTCAAATGACCTAGTCATTCAATCTGCTGAGGTATGTACAATATTGGGAGCCCATTTCCTAGAGTCATAATCATGGTGATCTTTGTATTTCTTTAGAAGACCCAAAAACATATATTTCTATGTGGAAGGGTTATATATATATCACAATTTTTAAATATAGAGTTCAAGTTTATGGCTATTATATTCTTATGAATTGTATATACTTGTGTATACATGTATTTTTAAGCAAGTGTTCAAATGCTTAAATATAAAACGTTCCCCATAGGTTTTTATGTTTTAACAATTGTTTCCAGCTGGTGGCACTATCTGGACATGTTTTTGATCATTTAAGAGGAAGAACCTCACTAGAGGTTTTACTGGCTCAATTTCCCTTTCCTTTTCTGTTTCCTGTATGCTGATACAATTTGACAATCAGGTTTCTGTTCTTGCCACCATGATTTCCCTGCCTGCTGCAGTATCTACTCCATCATACTGATTTCTCTCCCTCAGGAACTTTGAAAAAAAAAACCCTTTCTTTTAAGTTGCTTTAATCAGATATTTTATCATAGTAACAAGAAAATAACAAAACATACAGTGGTATGTATCTGTACATATGTTTCCTGAGTATGCACATATGTGTGTACTTGCATATGTGCGCTCATGCAAGTGGAGGCCAGAGGTCCATGTTATTTGTCTTCTTGAGTTGCTGTCAAGAGATAGCATTTTTGAGATAGATTCTCTCACTGATCATGGAGCTGTCCAACTCACATTGAATTTCATTAGCTGAGAAGTGCTCTATTGTGAAAATGTACCACAGTTTGTGTAACAATTCCTCTGTTGTGGGACATCGGGGTTCTTTCCAGCTCCTGGCTATTATAAATAAGGCTGCCATGAACACGTTGCCTTCTGGGTTGGAGCACCTTCTGGGTATATGCCCAGGAGTGGCATAGCTAGGTTTTCAGGTGATACTATGTCCAAATTTTGAGGAACTGCTAAACTGATTTCCAGCATGGTTGTACCAGCTTGCATTCCCACCAGCAAAGAAGGAGTGTCCCTCTTTCTCCACATCCTCAACAGCATTTGCTGTCACTTGAGTTTTTGATTTTAGCCATTTGGATGGGTGTAAAGTGGAATCTCGGGATTGTTTTTATTTGCATTTCCCTGATAATTAAGGATGTTAGGTACTTCTCAGGCACTCAATATTCCTCGCTTTAAAACTTTTTTTGGCTCTGTACCCCATTTTAATAGGATTTTTTGGCTCTCTAGAGTTTAACTTCTTGAGTTCTTTGTATATATCTGATATTAGACCTCTATCAGATATAGGATTGGTAAAGATCTTTTCCGAATCTCTTGGTTGCTTTTTTGTCTTATTGACAGTGTCCGTTGCCTTACAGAAGCTTTGCAATTTTATTAGGTCTCATTTGTTGATTCTTGATCTTAAAGCAAAACCCATTGGTGTTTTGTTCAGGGATTTTCCCCCTGTGCCCATATGTTCATGGGATTATTTCAATCTTCTTGTATCTGGTGATGATTGCTTTGTGGCTAATTATATGGTCAATTTTGGAGAAGGTACCATGAGGTGCTGAGAAGAAAATATATTCTTTTGCTTTATGGTGAAATGTTCTATAAATATATGTTAGATCCATTTGATTTATAACTTTTGTTTCCCTAATTTCTTTTTCAACTTGTTTATCCTTTGTATAAAAGAAGGCTAATGATTTATTTGAGTTTATTTAATATCCAGCCACTTTGTTAAAGTTGTTTATTAGTGGGAGAAGTTCTCTGGTAGAATTTTTGGAGCCACTTATATATACAAAAATACCATCTGCAAATAGTGATACTCTTATTTCTTCTTTATCAATTTGTATCTTGTTGATTTCCTTTTGTTATCTTATTGTTCTAGCTAACACTTCAAGAACTATATTGAATAGATATGGGGAGAGTGTGCATCCTTAACTTGTCCCTGATTTCAATGGGATTGCTTCAAGTATGTCTCCATTTAATTTCATATTGGCTGTTGGTTTGCAGTAAATTGCTTTTATTATGTCCAAGTATGGGCCTGGAATTCCAGATCTCTCCAACACTTTTAACATGAAGGGATGTTGTATTTTGTCAAATGCTTTTTCTTTATCTAAGGAGATGATCATGTGATTTTTTTTCCTTTGAGTTTGTTTATATAGTGGATTATGTTAATGAATTTTCATATACTAAACCAACCTTGCATCCTTGGAATGAAGCCTGCTTGATCTTGGTGAATGATGGTTTTAAATGTTCTTGGATTCAGTTTGCAAGAATTTTATTGAGTATTTTTGCATCGATATTCATAAACAAGATTTGTCTGAAGTTCTCTTTTTTGATTGGGTCTTCTTGAGGTTTAGGCATCATAGTAATTGTGGCTTCATTGAATGAGTTAAGTAGTGTTCCTTCTGTTTCTATTTTATGGAATATTTTGAGGAAAATTGGTATCAGGTCTTCTTTAAAGGTCTGATAGAATTCTGCACTAAATCCATCTGGTCCAGGCTTTTTTTGGTTGGGAGGTTTTTAATGATTCCTTCTATTTCCTTGTGTAGTATGGGCCTGTTTAAGTAGTTTACCTGCTCTTGATTTAACTTTGGTATGTGGCATCTGTCTAGAAATCCATCCACTTCATCTAGATTTTCCAGTTTTGTTCAGTATAGACTTTATAGTAAGATCTAATGATTTTTTAAAGTTCCTCCATTTCTGTTGTTATGTCTCCCTTTTCATTTCTGATTTTATTAATTTGGATACTGCCTCTTGGCCTTTAAGTTACTATGGCTTTAAATATCTTGTTGATTCTCTCAAAAAGCTAGCTTATTGTTTTGCTGATTGTTTGTATTGTTTTCCTTGTATTGATTTGGTTGGTTTTGGTCCTGAGTTTGACTATTTCCTTCTTTCTACTCCTTGGGTGAGTTTGGTTCTTTTTGTTATAGAGCTCTTAAGTGTGCTGTTAAGTTGTTAGTGTAAGTTCTCTCCAGTTATTTTACCATAGCACTTAGTGCTACGAACTTCCCTCTTAGCGCTGCTTTCATTGTGTCCCATAATTTTGGGTTTGATGTGTCAACATTTTCATTAAATTCCAGGAAATCTTTAATTTCTTTCTTCATTTCTTCCCTGACCACATTGTCATTGAGTAGAGAATTGTTCAGTTTCCACATGTATGTTGGTTTTTTGTAGTTTTTGCTGTTATTGAATATCAACCTTAGGCTGTGATGATCTGATAGGATGCATGGTGTTATTCTGTTCTTCTTGTATCTGTTGAGGGTTGTTTTGTGACCAATTATATGGTAAGTTTTGGAGAAGGTACCATGAGGTGCTGAGAAGAAGATGTATTCTTTTTATTTGGTGTCAAATATTCTGTAGATATCTGTTCAATCCACTTGCTTCATAATCTCTCTTAGTTTCACTGTGTCTTTGTTTAGTTTCTGTTTCAATGACCTGTCCATTGATGAGAGTGGGATATTGAAATCTCCCAACTATTATTGTGTGTGGTTCAATGTATGTTTTGAGTTTTAATAGTTTATTTTATGAATTTGGGTGTTCTTGTATTTTGGGGCATACATGTTCAGAATTGAAATTTTATCTTGGTGAATTTCTCTCTTGATGAATATGAAGTATCCTTCATCACACTTTATAACTTTTGGTTGAAAGTCTATTTTATGGGAAATTAGGACAGCAGCTCATGCTTATTACTTGGGACCATTTGCTTGGAAGAAATTTTTCCATCCTTTCAATTTGATATAGTGTCTGTCTTTGTTATTGAGGTTTGTTTCTTTTATTAAGCAAAATGCTGGATCTTGTGTGCGTATATAGTCTGTTAGCTTATGTCTTTTTTACAGGTGAGATGAATCCATTATTATTGAGAAATATTAAAGAGAGATGAATGTTGGTTCCTGATATGTTTGTTTTTGTAGATGTCTTTATGTGCTTGTGGCTCTCTGCTTTTGAATGTGTTGTGAGATGCTTAATATCTTGTCCTTTCTTTGGTGCAGATATCTTCCTTATGTTGGAGTTTTACTCCCAGGATCCTCTGTAGGGCTGGGTTGGTAGATAGATATTATTTGAATTTGATTTTTGTCCTGGAATATTTTGGTTTCTCCATCTATATTGATTGAGAGTTTTGCTGGGTATAGTATCCTGGGTTGGAACTGGTGTTCTCCAAGAGTCTGCATGACCTCTGACCAGGATCCTCTGACTTTCATTTTCTCTGTTAAGAAATCTGGTGTAATTCTGATAGGTCTACCCTTGTATGTTACTTTGCTTTTTTCCCTTGCAGCTTTTAATATTCTTTTTTGCTCTGTTCATTTAATGTTATGTGAAAGAAGATTCTCTTTTCTGCTCCCATTTATTTGATGTTCTATAGGCTTCTTGTACCTTTATGGTCATCTCTTTCTTTAGGTTGGGGAAGTTTTCTTCTATGGTTTTTTTAAAGACAGTTTCAGGCCCTTTGAGCTGGGAATCTTCATTCTCCTCTATTCAGATTATTCTTAGATTTGGTGTTTTCATTGGGTCCTGAATTTCCTAGATGCTTTGGGTTAGGAGATTTTTATGTTTTGAATTTACTTTGACAGTTGTGTCAATCTCTTCTACTCTATCTTCTACACCCGAAGTTCTCTCTTCTATCTCTTGTAATCTGCTTGTAATATTTACATCTATAATTTCTGACCTCTTTCCTAGGTTTACCATTTCCACGTTTGCATTATTCAATTCCTTTAACTGTTTACCAGTGTTTTCATGTATTTCTTTCAATGAGTTATTGATATCTTCCTTAAAAAACTCTATTATCTTCATGAGATAGGGTTTTAGGACAGATTCCTGATTTTCAGGGGTGTTGGTGTATTTAGGGCTTGCTGTGGTGGGAGAACTGGGTTCTTATGATGCCCACATATTCTGGCTTTGGTTACTTATGGTCTTGTGCTTGCCTTTTGCCCTCTGGATATCCCTGGTGTTTGCTGGTCTGGGTGACTGTCTGGAGTCTGCCTCTTTTGTCTCTGGGTTGCTTCAAGTCCCCCGTAGGTCTGAGGCTGTATCTGACCACCTGTGGGGCCGTCCAACTGGGAGCTCTTCACAGGGCCAGAGAAGCTGCTGGTCTGTTGCCCTGGTTGTAGTAGATCTTCAGGGAAGCCTTTCAGACAACTTCTCTAAGTGCAGCAGGTTCTCTAGGGTGAATCAAGATATGGAGTCTTCATGGGAACAGACCAATTAGTGGTCTGCCCTAGCAGAAAGAACCTACTGCTCTGAGTTCAGTGGGTCCTGAAGGATAGATCAGGATATGGAGTCTTTATGGGAGCAGACCAACTAGAGGTTTGCCCCAGGAGCAAGGACTGGGTGGACTGGATGAAAGGGAAGGAAGCGGAGTAGTATTTGGGAGGGCAGTTTTTAGGTTGATGGGTCCAGTGTCCACCAGTCTACCAGGAACAACTCCAGGACTCAGGTATGGGGGTTGGGGGCTGGGAAGTTGGGGGTAGGGTTGGTGGGTGCAAGAATTCTTACCCACTGCTCTGAATGTAATTGGTCCTCTAGGATGGATAGGGATATGGAGTCTTCAGAGGAGCAGACCAATTTGGGGTCTGCCCCAGCAGCAAATACTTGGTGGGAGGGCATGAACTTATTCTTGAATTATGCATTAGTCCAGATGCTCCTTCCAGATATAATGAATAGGAGTGGGGTTTATGTTAGATTATTCATTACAACTGGCTATTATTTGTTTATTAGCCTCTATGGAAAATGTTAATTTTGTCACATGTGGATTACCCTTGTGATTGTATGCTTTTCTAATATGGTTCTTCTAAGACCCAAGTCATCTGTTGTCTGATCCTTTGAATAAAGTCAGATATTGCATGAGACTTTTGTTCACCTCATTTCTCAACTCCATTCTCCCATGTCACACCACATCTGAATCAGTAAACATCCCTGCCATTCCAGAACAGGGATTACCACAGATATATGATGCCACATCTGGTACTTATTGGCTGCTGAAATCTCAAACTCAGCTTCTCATGTTTGCTCACTAAGCACTTCACTGACAAGTGTCTCCCCAGCCCAGTGCTGGTGCGGTCTCAAAGATATAAGTTGCATGTCTGACTATAACATTGGTAGACCACTTCCCATAGCAATAGGCTTTGATACTGTTCTTTAATGAATATAGTGAAAAACCTCCAAGAGTATGTGACAGATGGCATTGTTATAACAGACAATGTCTATCATCTACATATTTCTTTGAAACTTAACCTCATCAGAAGAGGATTTCCAATCCCAAGCGTTTTCTATCACTTGAGTTTTCAGGAACAATCAATGTACCCTGATTATTTGCTTAAGTCCAAGGAATATCAAGGGCTAACCCTACTTCACATTCCATGAAAGATCAACTGATGCCTTTAGTGTAGCTGCATTATTATCTATCCACTGAATGCTTTCCCCTGTACCTGTAGATCTTTAAAGCCCTCTCACAATAATCCCCCTACCTGAAAAAGTAAATGTTACTATTTGCTTCTCAAGAATCCCAACCTATGTTTTGTGTTAGAGGAAAATAATATTACAAAAATAGTTTGTAGCTGAACTTGGTATGCATTCTGCATATTAGTAGGCAATAAAATCTCTGCTCATAGAAACTGGAAGATCATATGCAGCCATTGGTACATAGTGACAGGATAATTGTTACAACACACACAAGGAGTAGAGGACCCAGTTCCCATTCTATACTGACTCTTCTTCCACTTTCCTTTGGTGTGCAATATATCCTAGCACTTAAGAGTAAGAGGGGCAGAGTAGATCAAAGGACATTGGATTTGGTTCTCCTGTGCAACTACTTGTTTCACAATATGTGTTGTCAGAAGCTAATGTGGGGAACTTTAAGTAGACTAGGCCTCTAGGTCTATGCCACAGATTATGTTTTCTAGGTATCTGCCTCAAAAGGAGTGTTTTCTGGGTGAAGAATGAAAACGGGTGAAGAATGAAGAACAGCTTTCATGTTCAAAGAGCAAAGGGTATAAACCTGAGCAGAGGGAGAAACTAAAATAAGACATCCTAGCAAAGATCTTCAGAGCCCAATCCTCCAGACACTTTTGAAACAGAGAATTCTTCAGAATTCTCTCACTCTGGATAAAGGGGAAATTTTTCTTTACTTTGCAACCTTTGTTGGATTTAACTTTTGAGTATATATAACTATTGAGTTTTGAACATCTCTAACTACTGAAACAACCAATTTCTTCACCCCACAATTGGAACTCCTCTCCAGGAGTCTCATGCTTAAAGAAGAAAAAAGTTGGGTCCCTGGTGTCAGCTTGAAGAGCCTTGTCTCTTGGGAGTCGATTTCACACAGTATTGATAACTTCTCAGATTATTCTGTAAGAAAACTAGAAACCAGACATTGATGGGTCAGAGAGGGTCAGGACCACACATGGACCTCGACAGCAAAAGCGTGCATACCTCTTGCTCTCTATAAATTTAAAACTTTATTATTGGACCCAATGATAGACTTAGGGATCACCAGACCTCTTGGTTTTTTTCAATGTAGCCACAGGGAATACATCTCACTCCTTTGTTTTTCATTATTACTTGTTTACTTAATTGGCTCATTGAGGGTACTGGTATAGCTTAGCATGTAAGGGCCTGCCACGGCCCAGTCTCTGAAGCCCTAAGTGTAGTAACAGCTGTACATTAATTATGCTATATTTACTTATCAAAATTACTAATGACCAAACTTTGTTAATTTCTTTTAAGAAAGTGTTCATATTTGTTCATTTTTTTCTGTTCTCATTTTAATTCACTAAATATATAGGGTTACCTTTATTATATTTTTCATTCTCATTTTACTGAATCTATTTACTTTCCTCTTTCTAAATTTTCCAAACTGAAATGTGGCTAACAAATTATGATTTCTTTTATAAGACAACATATTCTAACTTAAATATTTATTTGATACAACCACATTTCCAATATATTTTGATTCTGATGATGACAAACCAATCCTCAAATTAATGTAAAATGATAGTTTTCACTGTTTAATACAGTGACGTTTCATTTTTTTTGTTTGTTTGTTCAGTTTGGTTTGGTTTGGGTATTTTGTTTGTTTGTTTGCTTTTTAACTTGTTATAGGCTAGGATCATCTGGGAAAAAAGAGATTTAATTGAGAAAATGTCTATAATGGATTGTTCTATAGGGAACTCTGTAGGATGAATTTTCTTGACTGATGATTGTTATAAAAAGGTCTGTTTTCCACTGTGGATATTATCAGCCCACGGAAAGCTGGACTTGGTAGCATAAGAAACAGATTAAGTAAGCAATATGGGAAAAAGCCAGTAAGTAACATCTTCTATGGTATCTACTTCAGTTTCTGTCTCCAGGTTTCTGCCTTGAGTTTCTACCTTGACTTCTGATAAGTATAAACTCTGACCAAGACTTATAAAGAAAACAAAAGACTTCATCTCTAACTAAGATTTGTCCAGTGTTTTGTCACAGGAACAGACAACAACAAAATTTTATGACAATTTACAACAAGGTCCTGAGGTTGGAGAGACAGTTTGTTCTTGCAGAGGACTGGGATTTGTATTCTGCACTCACATCAGACATAATGTTATCTTCTGTGTTCCCAGCACACATGTGATGCCTATAAATTCATGCAGTTATACTCACATACAGATTAATAAGTAAAAACATAAATGATAGAATAAAGCACATTCTTGTATTTCTTGACAAACCTTACTTTTAGACACTAAAATTCCATTGCTTCTTAAAATCATGGAGGCTTATGACTTCTTTAAAACAAGGAACAGTATACAAGCGGTGTCTACTATAGTGAAAGTGACAGAGTCATACAGTTTCCTGCTTATATACTTGGACAGCCACTATATATAAAACCACTCACTTTGTAAGTGTATCCACACTTAGATGGCTGGTAAAGAAGTCACCCAGAGCAGTTCAAGTGACAAAGTAGCCCATTTTCTAGCTGGTATCAGGTCACTTACTACTTAAATGTATACCAAATTAGGGCTTCCTGTAACTGCACTCATGCTGAGATCTGATGGCAGCTTCCCAATAGAAATAAGCAGAGGCTTTTCTGCTATAGTCTCATTTAACACCTGACACACGATCTCATAAGTGAAAGAAAAATTATCTATTATGCATAATTGCATGTGTGGCCATTAGTTACCAGGGAGAAAAAAATTTAGTAACAAGAGAAAGGTGCTATTGTAATTAGAACCCAAATATCTATTTCAAGCTTTATAATTAGGAGGTACTAAGGAGAAGCTTTGAAGACACTGAGGAACTCTTAGTGGAAGTATGAGATTTAAGGAGGTTGCTGTTGAATTATTATGTGAGCATAGTGTCAAAACCTGAGCAATTTCTCAATTCTTAATGTTCTCTGTTAGAGTAGGCAAGGGCAAGTGCATAAGGAGGTAAGCTCTGCTTAATTATCAAACAAAGGGCAGCAGGATGTCCTAAATGTCTGTACAAACATTCACAATTATCCAGGGGTACTACCTAACACAACTTCTGCATAGGAAATTTCAATTGAACTTTCACTTTCTTAATAAATGAGTGTTCTCTTTAGATCTAAAGTCTTTTTTTTTATAGTAGACAGACACACCTGAGAAAATCAATTTCATCATGTGTGTTTATTAATCTTCTTGGTTTGACTAGAGCTACTTAAAGAACACACAAAAGTGGAGGCAATAAATATTTCTGTCTTATCTGAAATTTGGTGTAATTTGAACTCTTTTCAGCATCACGTCAAATATCATTGATTACTATTATAAGATACATTGATAAAGGTGGCATATTATAGTTGCTACAGGCAAAGATTGAGAAGCCAAACTTTTGGATCTTATTTCCTTCTCATTTCTTCCTATGCTCTTTGGGAGATCAAGCCATTTTAGAGACATGGACTCAGTTTCCTCTTCTTTAAAATAGTGATAACAATTACTCATTTTGTTTTGTAGAGAATGAATGAATTTGCAAACTTGACATCTCAGACATTATCTATCAGGGTCAATGACCCTGTGTAGGTGTTTGTTTTATCAAATTTTATCAAATATGTATTACTAGTTCATGTTAGAAGCTTTATTTCAATATATGAGTTGCAACATATTTATGAGATGTTATTTTTACTGCATCTTATACAACAAATCCAGATGATTATGCAATATGCTGTGGTTAACTATGAATGACATAGCAAGGATTTGAACTAAGGGTTGATTCCCACATTTATACTTTCTGTGGTCTGTTATGTTTTCAGTTCACTACTAAGTTTTTCACAAACATGTAGAAAAATATTATATGCAACTCTTGCCTTTTATGAGTCTTGATACTCCAGAAGTCATCATATCCTCCAAATGTACTGATTTTATAGGACTACTTAGGAAGACAATAGAGGAACAAATGCAGACATATTCAATCATCAAGAACAGCTAAACTTCAAATGTTATGGAAAGTAGGTGCCTTTGATTTCCCTAAATAGCAGTGATATATCATGCATAAATATTACATCAGACAAAAGGATCAGGTAGTCTCCTTTCATAGATCTTATATATGACCATCATTTCATTCCATTCTTGAAATAAAAAGTTGGAAGAAGGATTGCCATGGAAGGTTACTTCCCCTAAATAACTTTCAGTAATTAGGGAACAGACTTGTTTGAAAATTCTAAGAGGTATCTTCTGGGTTTATGCCCAGGAGTTGTATTGCTGGGTCCTCAGGTAGTACTATGTCCAATTTTCTGAGGAAGAGCCAAACTGATTTCAAGAGTGGTTGTACTAGCTTGCATTCCCATAAGCAATGGAGGAGTGTTTCTTCACATCTTTGCCAGCATCTGCTCTCACCTGAGTTTTTGATCTTAGCCATTCTGACTGGAGTGAGGTGTGATCTCAGGGCAATTTTGATTGGCATTTCCCTGATAACCAAAGATACTGAACATTTTCTTTAGGTGATTCTCAGCTATTTGGTATTCCAGAATTGTAAATTCTTTGTTTAGCTCTGTAGCCCATTTTTAATAGGGTTATTCATTTCTCTGGAGTCTAACTTCTTGAGTTCTTTGTATATACCGGATATTAGCCCTCTCTTGAGTGTAGTGTTGGTAAAGATATTTTCCAAATCTGTTGGTTGACATTTTGTCTTATGGACAGTTTTCTTTGCCCAACAGAAGAAGATTTGAAATTTTATGAGGTCCCATTTGTCAATTCTTGATCTTAGAGCATAAGCTATTGGTGTTCTGTTCAGTAAATTGTCCCCTGTGTTCATGTGCTTGAGGCTCTTCCCCATGTTCTTTTCTATTAGTTTCAGTGTTTTTGGTTTTATGTGGAGGTACTGATCAACTTGGACTTGAGCTTTGTGCAAGGAGATAAGAATGGATCAATTTGCATTCTTCTACATGCTAACCTCCAGTTGAGCCAGCACCATTTGTTGGAAATGCTGTCTTTTTTCCACTGGATAGTTTTAGTTCCTTTGTCAAAGATCAAGTGAATGTGTGTGTGGGTTCATTTCTGGGTCATCAATTCTATTCCATTGTTCTACCTGCTTGTCACTGTACCAATAGCTTGCAGTTTTTTTTTTAAATCACAATTGCTCTTTATTACAGCTTAAGGTCAAGAATGGTGATTTCTCCAAGAGGTTCTTTTATTTTTGAGAATAGTTTTTGCTATCCTGGATATTTTGTTATTCCAAATGAATTTGCGAATTGAATTTTCTAAGTCTATAAAGAATTGAGTTGGAATTTTGATGGGGATTGCATTGAATCTGTAGATTGCTTTTGGCAAGATGGCCATTTTCTCTGCCAATCCATGAGAATGGGAGATCTTTCCCTCTTCTGAGTTCTACTTCGATTTCTTTCTTCAGAGACTTGAAGTTCTTGTCATAGAGATGTTTTACTTGCTTAGTTAGAGCCACACCAAGGTATTTCATATTATTTGTGATTATTGTGAAGGGTGTTGTTTGCCTCATTTTCTTTATTAGCCTTTTTATCATTTGAGTAGAGAAAAAACATTGATCAATTTGATTTAATTTTATATCCAGCCACTTTGCTGAAGTTGTTTATCAGGTTTAGGAGTTCTCTGGTGGAATTTTTGGGGTCACTTATATACTATCATATCTTCTGCAAATAGTGATATTTTGACTTTTTCCTTTCCAATTTATATCCCTTTGACCTCCTTTTGTTGTCTAATTGCATGGTCTAGGACTTCCAGTACTATATTGAAAAGATAGGGACAGAGTGGATAGCTTTGACTAGTCCCTGGTTTTAGAGGGATTGCTTCAGGTTTCTCCCCATTAAATTTGATGTTGGCTACTGTTTTGTTGTGTACTGTTTTTACTATGTTTACTATGGGCCTTGAATTCCTGATCTTTCCAAGACTTTTATCATGAAGAGGTGTTAGATTTTGTCAAATTTTTCTCAGCATCTAATGAAATGATCATGTGTTTTTTTTTCCTTTAAGTTTATTTATA
>JADRCD010204110.1:0-20509 GCA_019843815.1 Montemys delectorum | reverse complement strand
TCAGAGTAATTGTGGCCTCATAAGACAAATTAAGTACTGTTCCTTCTGTTTCTATTTTGTGGAATACTTTGAAAAGTATTGATATTAGGTTTTCTTTGTAGTCCTGATAGAACTCTGCAGTAAACCCATCTGCTCCTGGGCTTTTATTTGTTTGGGATACTATTACTGACTGCTTCTATTTCTTTAGGGGATTTGGGAGAGTTTGGGTTGTTTATGTGATCCTGATTTAACTTTGGTACTTGGTATCTGTATAGAAAATTATCTGTTTCATCCAGATTTCCCAGTTTTGTTAAGTATAGGCACTTGTAGTAGGATCTACTGTTGCTATCTCCCCCTTTTCATTTCTGATTTTGTTAAATTGGATAGTGTCTCTATGACCTCTATTTAGTCTGGCTAAGGGTATATCTGTCTTGTTGATTTTTTTTTTTTTAAAAGAACCAGCCTCTGGTTTGGTTGATTCTTTGTATAGTTTTTTTTTTTTTTTTTTAACTTGGCTGATTTCAGCCCCGAGTTTGATTATTTCCTGCAGTCTATCCTCTTGAGTGTATTTACTTCTTTTTATTATAGATCTTTGAGATGTACTGTCAAGTTTGTAGTGTTAACTACTCTTGCCATTTTCTTTTTTGAGGCACTCCAAGCTATGATTTTTTTTTCTCTTAGCACTGCTTTCATTGTGTCCCATAAGTCTGGGTATGCTGTGGCTTCATTTTCATTACATTCTAAAAAGTCTTTAATTTCTTTATTTCTTCCTTGACCAAGTTATCTTTGAGTAGAGTGTTCTTCATCTTCCACTTGTATGTAGATTTTATACTGTTTAAGTTATTATTGAAGGTCAGCCTTATTCATTGGTGACCTGATTGGATACATGAGATTATTATATCTGTTGAGGCCTGTTTTGTGAGTCATTACATGGTCATTTTTGGAGATGGTATCACAAGTTGCTGAGAAGAAGGTATATTCTTTTGTTTTAAGAGAAAATGTTCTATAGATATCTGTTAAATCCATGTGGTTCAGAAATTTTGTTAATTTCACTGTGTCTATGTTTAGTTTCTATATCTATGATCTGTCCATGAATGACAGTGGTGTGTTGAAGTAGCCCACTATTATTGTGTGAGGTCAATGTGTGCTTTGAGTTTTAGTAAAGTTTCTTTAACAAATGTGGGTATCCTTGCATTTGGAGCATAGATGCTCAGAATTGAGAGTTCTTGTTGATAGATTTTTCCATTTGAGTATGAAGTGTGTTTTGTGATCTTTTTTGAAATTCGATTTTATTTGATATTAGAATGGCTACTCCAACTGGTTTGATTGCACGGTTTCCTTGGAAAATTGTTTTCCAGCCTTTTACTCTGAGGTAGTGTCTGTCTTTGTCACTGAGGTGGGTTTCCTGTATGCAGCAAAATGTTGGGTCCTATTTATTTACCCAGTCTGTTAGTCTATGTCTTTTTATTGGGGAATTGAGTGTATTTATATTAAGATATATAAAGGAAAAAAGATTGTTGCTTCCTGTTATTTTTGTTGTTAGAGTTGGAAGAACGTTTTCTGTGGCTATCTTCTTTTTGGTTTATTTAAAGATTATTTTCTTGCCTTTCCTAGAGTGTAGTTTTCATCCGCATACTGGAGTTTTCTACTTATTATTCTTTCAAGGGGTGGATTTATGAAGAGATATTGTGTAAAATTGTTTTTGTCATGGAATATCTTGGTTTCTTCATCTATGGCACTTGAGAATTTTGCTGGGTGTAGGTGCCTGGGGTGCTATTTGTGTTCTCGTAGGGTCTGTATGAGATATGCCCAGGATCTTCTAGCATTCATAGTCTCTGGAGAGAAGTCTGGTGTAATTCTGATAGGTATGCCTTTATATTTTAGTTGGCTTTTTTCCCTTAATGCTTTTAATATTCTTTCTTCATTTAGTGCATTTGGTATTTTGATTATTACGCGGCTGGAGAAATTTTTTCTGGTCCAATCTATTAAGAATTCTGTAGGCTTATTGTATATTACTGGGCATCTCTTTCTTTAGGTTAGGGAAGTTTTCTTCTATAATTTTGTTGAAGATATTTACTGGCCCTTTAATTTTGGAATCTTCACACTCTTCTATACCTCTTTTCCTTAGATTTATTCTTCTCATAGTGTCCTGGACTTTCTGGATGTTTTGGGTCAGGAACATTTTGCATTTTGAATTTTCTCTGATTATTGTGTCAATGTTTTCTATGGTATCCTTTGTACCTGAGATTCTCTCTTCTATTTCTTGTATTATGTTGTTGTTGCTTGTGTCTATGACTCCTTATCTTTCCTAGGTTTTATATTTCCAGAGTTGTCTTACTTTGTGATTTTTTTTTATTGTTTCTCCTTCCATTTTCAAATCCTGAATGGTTTTGTTCAATTCCTTCACCTGTTTGGTTGTGTTTTCCCAGAATTCTTTAAGAGATTTTTATGTTTCCACTTTAGGGTTTCTACCTGTTTACCTGTGTTCTCCTGAATTTCTTTTATGTCTTTTTTTAAAATCCTCTTTCAGCATCATGAGATGTGGTTTTAAATCCATATCTTGCTTTTCTGGTATGTTGCAGTATCCAGGACTTGTGGTGGGAGAACTGGGTTCTGATGATGCCATATAGTCTTGGTTTCTGTTGGCAAAGTTCTTGCACTTGCTTTTCACCATCTGATTATCTCTGGTGTTAGTTGGTTATGCTGTCTCTGGCTGGAGCTTATCCCTCCTCTGGGCCTGTAAGCCAGTGTCAGCACTCATGGGAGACCAGCCCACTTCTGGCAGGACCTGTGTATAGTGGACTATAAAACAGCCTTTGTTCTGGGTGCACATGGTGACTAGAAGCGTCCTATCCCAGCTTCTCCACTGTTCTCGTGCCCCATGCACTCCTGGCTGGTTCCATTTTAGACAGTTATTGGAAAGGAAGTAGAGATGTCACCTCTTGTTCCAGGAGTGAGAGCACCCCTGGGAGACTAGCTCGCTCCTGGAATGGGGCCCTGTGTACAGCAGTCTGTAGGACAGCCTTAGGTCCCCGAGTGCATATGGTGGCCAGAAGGATACTGTCCTAGCTGCTCCTGCTCAATCGGTTCTTATAAGGGCAAAGGAAGTTGAATGTGATAGCTAAGTCTAACTGAGCCTTGCCTTATGTGATGATGGTATACAATGTAACTGAAATGACTCAGTGTGGCATACTGATGCCATAATAGGTCAGGCATATCACAATCAAGTACAATATTGGCACAATATTATACTTGTATTCAAGTATTATTGGCACAATAAAGGACAATGATAGCACAGTAGACCACATGATAGCAAACAATTTACAGCGTGTATGACACAGTTGGACACTATGATGGCACTATATGGTACTATTAGGAAATGAGAGTATCCACTGATGGCAGGAAGGACTGCAGTGACACAGTATGTCACAGTTACTACTCAATGGGGCACATTGGTCACATAGTGGGCTATAGAAATGGCACAACACTCCAGGGTTATGACGCGATGTATCATAGTCATAGTATAATAGGCCATGGCAATGGTATTATAGAGCACAATAGGAAAATTTTATGGCATGTCAAGTCACAAAGGTAGAATAATGGGGCATGTATATGGTACAATAGACCTCATAAATAACAGAATTTGACATTATAATTACACAAAAGCCTCAATATGGAATGGTGATATAAAATAGGCTTTAGTGATATGAAGCTGGTGGACAGTGTTGACTCAAAAAGGCAGAGAGATAACATAATAAGTCACGGTGATGGTACATTAGAGCTTAGTAGTGGCACAGTAATGGCAAAATCTAGGCAAAGTGGCAGCATAATAGGGCATAGTATTGGCTCAATAGACAAAGAAATGACAGAAAAGGCTTCCATGACAAAATTGACTATAATGTTTGTACCAAAGTGAAAAGTTACAACATAAGACATTACTGAGATATCACTATAGAACACTGTGATGGCATAAAAGTAATGTATGGTAATTAAATACAGCACAGTGATGATTCAATATGGCATAGTTATGACTATATAGGGGACAAATATCTCAGTAGTCTATTGTGATAACAAAATACAGCATTGTGATGGCACAATAGGACACAGTGATGTAACAGGAGGACATACAAATGTCAGAAGACAGAATTTTGGTAGCAAAATATGTTATTGTGATGAGTCAGTAGTATCCTATTTTGGCAACACTGTGCTCCATTTTGCAATAACTGCACTTTATTCCTGCATCATTGTGGCCTATTTTCCCAATACTATACCATTTATATAATCACTGTTTCCTAATACACTATAAATGTGTTCTATATGCGGGTTCAATGTGACATATTACAGATTTACTGTTCTATATTATGTCATTACTTTGCCTCACTGTTCCATGCTGTTGATTACTGTTCTATCACTATGTCTTAATGAGTTATTACAGTGGCATACTGTGTCACTACAATGTAACCCTCTGACATTCCTGTGACATATTGTTCCATCTTTGTTCTTTGTTATGATATCCTTGTGCCCAAATGTTTCAAAAGTGGCCTAGTGTGGCACCAGACTTTCCTATTATACAATCACTTAATCTTATAGTGCCACCCTTGTAACTAACAAATTTATTCCAGTGCCAGATTGTTTCATTATAATGGTGACATCCCATGGGACCACTGTGCTGTCACTGTGTCCTATTATGCTATTACTCTGTTTTATCGAGTGAACATTTATGTCAATATTGTCATAAAAGTGACCTGCTGTGCTTCACATATCATATTGTGCTATTACAATGTCTTCTTGTGCCATTGTGTAGTTATAGTGTCCTTTTGTGCCATCATTGCAGATGCACATACACATACATGCACACACACGAACACACACACACATATGCACACATGCACACATACATGCATGTGTGTATGCACAAACACACACACACACACACACACACTTAAAAAGAGAAGATGAAGTTTTAAACAGAGAATAAAAAGGGAGCTCTTCACTTTTTTCCAAGTTTAAAGTGAACAGATGGTTCAGACTATATATCATTAATAGATAAGGTAAGTATGAGTCTGTAAATAGACACACAAGCATGGTTTGTGGTCTAGTCTCTGCCTCAGATATGACTTCCTTCAATAATATTTAGTGACATGTAAGCATAAGCTAATAAAATCCTTCCCTCACTTAAGTTGTTTTTGTTCAGAGTGTCTGTCACAGGAGCAGAAAGGAAACTGGAATAATTCTGATATACTTTAGTTCATATTATGGAATGTCACATTCATAATCTAAGTGGGAAAAAGTTATTTTTGTAGTAACAAAGCAGAGTCAATCTTTGCCTATATGAATAATATTACTTGATCTCTCTGTCCATGGCAAACTATTTGAGAACATGTGCCATCTGTCATGTCATTCCATGATTCATATAATAGATATGTATAGAGGTTTTATACTTTGATACTATAGAATTTTGATCAATTGAAGACCCACGGTTTTAATATTTTATTTGTATTCTTAAGTCAGTCATCACTTCTGCTTTGTAAGTTTCTGAATCCCTGGTAATCAATGGATTTTAGATAATATCTGATTTGTAATTTCAGCCTATGATGGTTCATATATGCATGGCCCGTGGAGTGGTACTAATTAGAAAGTGTGACCCTGCTGAAGTAGGTGTGCCATCTGGGTGTGGGTCATCTTCCTAGTTGCCTGGAAGCAAGTATTCTATTAGCAGCCTTCACATGAAGATATAGAAGTCTCAACTACTCCTGTACCATGCCTGCCTGGATGCTGCCATGTTCCTGCCTTGATGATAATGGACTGAAACTCTGAACCTGTAAGCTAGTCCCAATTTAAATGTTGCCTTTTGGTGGCACACACTTTTAATTTCAGCACTTGGGAGGCAGAGACATGCAGATTTCTGAGTTCAGGCCCAGCCTGGTCTACAAAGTGAGTTCCAGGACAGCCAGGGTTACACAGAGAAACCCTGTTTCAAGAAAACAAAAAAACAAAAAACAAACAAACAAACAAACAAAAGAGTTACCTTGGTCATAGTGCCTGTTTACAGCAGTAAAACCCTAAAACACAGTCACTATGAAAGACATGATTACTTTTTCAATGAAATCAAATTATAGCCACATTTTGTTTGCAGCTAACACTCTATTGGCAGTGAACATAAAAACTTCAGGCAGTAGAGTTTTCTGATGTTTCAGTTTTGATAATTCTCATCTAATGATCTATCCTTAAGATATCCTTAAGAAAGTATCTAAGACATCAGAAGGTAATCTTCAGGGCTGTAGGGCAAAGATGACTTTGTGGAATGTAATTTGGGCTTTCAAATCTCAAATGGAATATCACCAAACCTTAACAGCTTCTGGGTCATGTGCTCCTCAAACTGATTTGTTCTCAAAGACATGCTTAGCTTCTAAATTCTCCCCAAGTAAATGGTTTTCATAGGTATGCAAATAAGTGGCATATTATTATCTAAGATCCTGTCAAAAAGAGAAACTGATTGAATACTTTATAAGATCTAGATTATTTATGCCTCAAGGGACTGATCCAGCATCTTGAATTTCTCATTGTATTCATTATTGATAAGATGATGTAGCCCATCTTAAATCTAAGAGACTTCTACAGAGCATAGGGCCTTTTAAAGCAGTGTGTACATAGTACTCAGATTGTGGTTTCCAGTGTCTAATGCTTGACCTATTGTATATAATCAGTATTGGGCACAGCTTAACTTTTTTTTAATGTCTATGCATATATATATATATATATATATATATATATATATATATATATATATAGTGTGTGTGTGTGTGTGTGTGTGTGTGTGTGTTTGTGTGTGTGTGTGTATGCACTTATGTACACTTCTATGTAAGAGAAAGCCTGAATACATGTACATATTTAGAAGCTGCAGGATGGGAGGTGGTGGCACACAACTTTAATCCCAGCACTTGGGAGGCAGAGGCAGGCTGATTTCTGAGTTCAAGGCCAATCAGGGGTATACAGAGGAACCCTGTCAAAAAAAAAACACAAAAAAAGAAGCTACATGTACTGGCTGGTTTTGTGTGCCAACTTGACACAGGCTCTACTTATCACAGAGAAGGGAGCTTCAGTTGGGGAAGTGCTGCCATGAGTTCCAGCTGTGGGGCATTTTCTCAATTAGTGATTAGGGGGTAGGGCTCCTTGTGGGTGGTGCCATCCCTGGACTGGAAGTCTTGGGTTCTATAAGAGAGCAGGCTGAGCAAGACAGGGGAAGCAAGACAGCAAGGAACATCTCTCCATGGCCTCTGCGTCAGCTCCTGCTTCCTGACCTGCTTGAGTTCCAGTCCTGAATTCCTCTGGTGATCAACAGCCATGTGGAAGTAAGCTGAATAAACCCTTTCCTCCCCAAGTTGCTTCTTGGTCATGATGTTTCTGCATGAATAGAAAAATCTAAGACACTACAGGACAGCTTCAGGTGTCAACCTTGTCCACTTTTAAGTCATGGTTGAACTGTGGATTGGACCTCACTAATTTGGCTGCAAAGGTTGGATAGCAAGCTCCTGTGATCTGCCTGTCTTCATCTCCTCACCACTGAGATTTTAAGCACTTTCCACAATGTCACATTTTTTGAAAATGGGCTTTTGGGATCAAACTAATGTTCTCATATTGTAGAACCAAATACTTTATCAAATTAAGTCATTTGTCCATAAACCCCTGTTATATTTGAAATATACATATGTAAATTGAAATGATAGATAGATATGTAAATAGACAGACAGATAATATTCAGTTATGTGTGAAGATGCAATTATTAGCTGTCATTATTCATAGAACAACAACAACAAAAAGAATGTGTGGTAAATGCAGGTGACTACAAAACACAAGCCTAGTCAAGTCACAGGTACTTTGCAGAGCTATCTAATTGCACTAAGCAGGTTTAGGCACTTGTCATATGATGTTGCTTCTGTGTTGGCAAGAATACTATTAAAATTATCATCACCCCAACAGAATACTGGAGACACACAAGTATACAAACACAAACATGCACAGGGAAAGAGAAAGAGACAGAGAGAGAGATGGGGGGGGAATCTTTCTCAAACCTGTCATCAAAGATGTGGACTGTCAACTAATATGAAATCAGACAACTTTTTGCTTTTCCTTATCGTACCTTGAAAAATACATTTTGAAGACCAAAAGGTGTTTAACAATGATAAGACTAAAGACACTATTTCTTTTTATTAAGACTAAACATTTTTTGAGTCTCTAATACCTGTGAGTATTTAAAGAATCTTAAGTGTATTACTAAACAAACATACAAGCATTCTGAGATTACGTGGCTCAGATTTTGTAGTAGGTAAGAAAGAGGCTGAAGAAGGATATAGGTTGTGAACAAAAGACACAAAGACAAATAAGTAAATCTGTGCTAGAAAGTGAGAAGCAGGATGAATGGAACTGTCTGTAGCAATAGGGGTAGAGGCAGCATTCCTCACTGCCACCTCCTGACCGCACAAGACTTTCTTTTTTGTCCGCAAAAGGACTTCCATTCAGGCAAAATGATGATTTGTAGCTTCAGTACAAAAGGGGATTTCAGGATGAGCCGGTAAAATGTGGAGCTTTGGTTTATTAAAATTATTTTAATACAGATTTTAACCACATGGATAAATAGAAAGCGATATTGGCGGTGATACTGCAACATACCCAAAAGTGTGAGCACTGGCTTCTCAAGGGGTAGTTGAACTTCAGTGTATTTACAATTATTTTTGTCTGTCTGTTTGTTTTGTTTTATTGTTTGTTTTCTGTGACTTCTAAAGTTACATTATTTAAAATAGTATATTTCACTAAGAGGGTTAATGATTGAGGGTTTTCCTTTAATAAAGTTATAGGGTGGATATGTGGATATACTCATTGAATTTAACAATGAGAGTGAGATTCTGGGATTTGAAGCTTTATGAACTACTTTGGCTGCACAAGTTATTTATTGTCTTTGATATTTAGGTTTGAGGTGTCCTTAGAGAAGTATGGATTGTCTTCGTGGGTTGTTTTGGCTTTAGCTGTGGTATCTAAAACTTCCTACTTTTGCCTATAAGGGTGCAAACCAGATGTTGACATGCAGGACCTTTTTTCTTTACTCTGATATCTGACCCATGTTCCCATATTTTACCCATACTGCCCCCCTGGAAACAACACTAGACTCATGAGATGTACATGGACTTACAAGTTAGGACTTAAGCTTGTACCCTGAAGATTCTTAAAACCCATTATCGTGTCTATTCTAAAGTCATCTTTTCAAAATTCCATCAAATCTCCAGGCTTCAAATATAATCTATATGCAAATGGAACTAAAATTAGAGTGTTCATTATAGGGCTTGCCCACCCAAGTGCCTTTAAAGCCTTAAACATCTGAGAAGCATTTCCTGTTCATTTCCAGACCTGGTCTTATCTACTACACCAGTTTGTATTCTCTCTGGGTTCCATTATCAGAACCTCTATCACCTTCATCACTCAAAGCAGCTCTCAGGGTTTTCTTAATTTCTTCTGGTATCCTTAACCTAATCTAATAATAAATTCAGTCAACTATTCCTCCAAATATCACCCATACAATCTGTATTATCTCTCTGTAACCCAAGTTACTCTCTGTACTTGGGTTCTCTTGATTGGTCTGGAACTGCCATAGTTATCCTGTGAGAAAAAAATTGCTCTCATTCTCAACATAGCCTGTCTTTACCAAAGCAATTCAAGTGATTGAGTTATTTTTAATTCAATAATTACCCCATCCTAGGTCGCATTCTTCACAGCAGACTTCCAAGCTCACTCCTTATCAAGATTAAGAGACACATTCTGGCCCAGGGGTCCCTGGGACTGAACCAGTTGTTTCCATGACTTTATTAATTCCCACTTTACACTTCACCCATTTTTCTTCAAACACTAGGTTTCTCTTTATAGTCTTGAGATGTTTCAGGCAGAAGCCTTCTGGAGCCATGCATACTCCTTTGAGGATGGCTTAGTCCCTAGGAGTTCTGGGGGGGGGGGGGGTGTTCTGATTGGCTGATATTGTTGTTCTTCCCATGCGGTTACAAACTCATTCAACTCCTTCAGTCCCTTCTCTAACTCTTCTATTATGAACCCTGCACTCAGTCCAATGGTTGGCTGCTAACATTCACTTCCGTATTTGTAAGGTTCTAGCAGTGCCTCTCAGGAGACAGCCATATCAGACTCCTTTCAGCATGCACTTCTTGGCATCTACACTTCTTGGTAGTGTCTGGGTTTGGTCACTGTATATGGGATAAATGTACAGATAGGACAGTCTCTGGGTGGCCTTTCTTTTAGCCTCTGCTCTGTACTTTATCTCCGTATTTGCTCCTGTGAGTTTTTTGTTCTTATTCTACTAATTTTTTGTTCTCCTACTCATACTTTGGTCCTCCTTATTGTGCTTCATGTGGTCTGTGAATTGTATCCTGGTTATTTGGAGCTTTGGGGCTTGTATCCACTCTTCAGTGAGTGCAAGCCATGTGTGTTCTTTTGAAACTTGGTTTCCTCAATCAGGATGATATTTTCTAGTTCTATCCATTTGCCTAAGAATTTCATAAATTCATTATTTTTATTAGTTGCGTAGTACTCCATTGTGTAACTGTACCACAATTTCTATATCCATTCCTCTGTTGAAGGACATATAGGTTCTTTCCAGCTCCTGGCTATTATAAATAAGGCTTATATGAACATAAGTGTAGCATGTGTCCTTATTACATGTTGGAGCATCTTCTGGGTATATGCCCAGGAGCAATATAGCTGGGTTCTCAGGTAATATCATCTCCAATTTTCTGAGGGCCACCAAACTGATTTCCAGAGGGGTTGTACCAGCTTGCATTCCCATCAGCAATGGAGAAGTGTTCCTCTTTCTCCACATCCTAAACAGTATCTGCTGTCACCTGAGTTTTTGATCTTAGCCATTCTGACTGGTGTGAGGTGGAATCTCAGGGTTGTTTTGATTTGTATTTCCCTGATGACTAAGGATGTTGAACATTTCTTTAGGTGTTTCTCAGCTATTTGATATTTGTCAGTTGAAAATTCTTCATTTGGCTCTGTACCCCATTTTTAATAGGGTAATTTGGTTCTCTGGAGTCTAACTTCTTGATTTCTTTGTATATATTGGATATTAGCTTTCTATCAAATGTACAATTGGGAAAGATCTTTTCCCAATCTGTTGGTTGCCTTTTTGTCTTATTGACAGTGTCTTTTGCCTTACAGAAGCTTTGCAATTTTATGAGATTTCATTTGTCGATTCTTGATCTTATAGTATAAGCCATTGGTGTTCTGTTCAGGAATTTTTCCCATGTGCCCATATGTTAGAGGCTTGTCTCCACTCTCTCTTCTATAAGTTTCAGTGTATCTGGTTTTATGTGGAGGTCCTTGATCCACTTTGACTTGAGATTTGTACAAGGAGATAAGGATGGATTGTTTTTCATTCTTCTACATGCTGACTGCTAATTGAAGCAGCACCATTTGTTGAAAATGCTGTCTTTTTTTCCATGGGATGGTTTTAGCTCCTTTTCAAAGATCAAGTGCCTATATGTGTGTGGGCTCATTTCTGGGTCTTCAATTTAAACAGGATCAGATAACCCATCTACATAATCCCACAACCCCTAAAGAAATAGAAGTAGTAAATAATAGTCTCTCAACCAAAAAACAAAAACAAAACAAAACAAACAACAACAACAAGAAAACCCACAGGACTAGATGGGTTCAGTGGAGAATTCTATTATACCTTTAAAGAACACGTAATATCAATACTCTTCAAACTATTCCACAAAATAGAAACAGAAGATACACTACCCAATTCATTCTATGAAGCCACAATTATGTTTACCCCTAAATCACATAAGGACCAAACCAAGAAAGAGAACTTCAGACCAATCTCCCTTATGATCATTGATGCAAAAATGCTCTATCAAATTCTTGCCAACCATCTGTGTTTCTTTATCTTTACCTTGCTCACTTAATGATTCAATTATTTTTGTTGTTTTTTCTTTTTTTAGATTTAGCTGTTCGACAGTCATTCTTAGTGCTCAGCCCCTTGTTTCATACATATTTAGAAAGATTTTTCTCATGTTCTATATGCAATGTGATTCTATATTCCAGTTATTGGGAACAGTTTTGTCCTTTTCACAAAAATCTATATCATAAAGTATTTCCTCATGATTAATTAGCAATTTAAAATTTTAGATCTTACACAGAATGAAAGATACAGATTTAGATTCATTCTTTAACAGGAGAATGTCCAATTTTTGCAACTTCCAATGTTCTTAAATTCATGCTAACAAACTTGGTCTTTAATAGAAGTCTATTTTGATTTTGTGTCACCTCTGATAGGTGACTATTTACTTATTTAATTTTAATAATTATTTCTATTTATCCTACATTGTTTTATTCACCTGTGTTTGTTCTCTGTTTTATATTGGACTAATTAGTTTTAATTATTATATTTTCCCTATGTTTACTTCTCAGTTATATGTTCTTTTTCATAAATATTATTTTATGAGTCTATAGGTAGTAGATTAGCAATAAATGCCTAACTACTATCTCTGCTTCCATTCAGTAGAAACTTGTAAGATCCTTAAGAGACCCAGTCTTCCTTTTTTACCCCACCCCTTTGTGTTAGCTGCCAATATTCAGAGGCATCCTCTACTTGGGAACATTCTGACCACACTGACCTGGAAATCAGGTAGATGATCTTCACTCTCCTTCTTGTCCTTCACTACAACTCCCCAGTGTCATTTTTAGAACAGCTGCAAGAGCTTGTATTCCCTCTTAGCTTCCACTCTCTAGAGAAACATCAGATACTCATAGACCTTAGATACCCCTACTCACTCACACACACACACACACACACACACACACACACATACACATACACACACAGTTTCTAGCATATGTCTTTAAAACTAGAAACACATTCTACAAAGGAGCATCAGTGGCCACAAATTACAGAAACTCAGAAGCACTATCTCCCAGAAAATCAATAGCTACCATACTCTCCTAAGATACAGGAAGAGCTACAGAAATAAAGTAAGGAAACTCTTAGCCAAGTAAAACAAGTCCAGAAATCAACACCTACTATTACAATCATCCCAAAACCAGATGCCTAGACAATAGTGTCTATAATTAGAAACAGCCAGTAGAATGTGTCTTTACAAGAACCAAGCAACCCTACTATAGTAGCCACTGAGAAATATAGCATAGCTAAAAATGCAAGGATTTCAGAAGATCTATGATGAATATATTCAAAGGCCCTAAAGAAGATATGTGGAAATCTATTGATGAAATGGGTGAAAACACAGTGAAATGAAACTATGAAAACATGAAAATAGAAATATAATCACTATAGAAATTCCAAACTTAACTGAAACTGGAAGAATTTAGGACATCAAGCAAAAACCTCAGAAGTAAGATTTACCAAGAGAGTAAAAAGGATGAAAAGAGAGATTCTCAGGCATTGCCCACAAGATCAGTAAATGACAATGTGAAATCTAAAAAAAAAAAAAAAATCAGGCACAAAATATTTAGGAAATCTGAGATAATATGAAAATACTAAAGCTACAGTTAATAACAATAGAAGAAGAAACTCCGATTAAAGCAAAGAAAATACTTTCAAAACAATGATAAAAAATTCCTCAACATAAAAGAGATGATGTTCATCAAGTTATTATACCAGTGAACAAACCCTTCACAACACATGATAACAAAATCACAAAATTTGAACATTAAAAGCTATAAGAAGAAAAATATATATAAATATAGGCACATTAGAATAACACTTATCTAAATAGAGACTCTAAAAGAAAGAGGGCCCAGAGGAATGCTGTATAAATTTTAAGAGGTCACAGGCTCTACCCCAGACTCTGTACCCAGCATAAACTCTAAACATTGTGAGGAGGAAAAGAAGCATTCCACAACGAAACCAAATTCAACCAGCATGTACTAACCCAGTTCTACTAGAAGAAAAACTTAAATATCAAGATTTTATCAATACCACTGTGAAATCTTAAGTAACAAATAAGATCAAATTTTCAAATCAAAAGACCTGGGAAACCCATACCACAACAGCAAAATGATGGTAATCAACAAGTATGCTCATTGATTACTCTCAACATCAGTGGTCTCAATGTCTCCCCTACCAAAAGATACAAACAAAAATGATTTAGAATTAGTAATCCATCCTTCTGCTGCATTCAAGAAGCACACCTCAATAATAATAATAATAAATATCACATCAGAATGAAAGGATGACATTACATAATTCTTTTTATGAGGCCTCTCCTCCCATTGATGTGCAACATATGCAGCTAGAGCCATGAATTGCTCCATCTGTACTATTTGGATGGTGGTTTAGACCTTGGGCTGAATGGTTATGATGAAAAGTCAGGTGACAGCAGATCATGGTAAGGATGTGGAGAAAGAGGAACATTCCTCCATTGTTCATGAGATTACAAGCTTGTCCAACCAGTCTGGAAATCAGTCTGGCATTCCTCAGAAAATTGGACATAGTACTACCTGAGACTAGGAATATAAAAAAGCTGACATTAATCCTGAGGTTCAGCCTCACTTTGAGAGGGGCCTTGAGAAACACTGGAATGGGAACAGAGCTAATTCAGTAATAATTCAGATGTAAGCTGCTAGTTCAGGTACTCCCTTTGTTTCCTGAGGATTGATTTCTAGTATTCTTTACTCTTCAGATTAATAATTCTTCTACTAGTTCTTCATCCTAGTGACCAGATAGAGACTGAAACAATTTTTTTGCCTCAGTCCTTAACTATATCAACACTGTTTTTTTAAGTTTTTATTGCATTATGATGAGAAAAGTTACATGATTTCAATTTATCTGAATTTGTTAACATTTAAAAACATATTTTAAGTAAGTAGAATTAAATCACATTCTTGTTTCCCTTTTGTAACATATTCATCTATTTATTGTGTGAGTACATACGTATGTAAGAACATGCACATGCCATGGTACACATGTGGAGGTCAGGAGACAACTTCAAGAGTCTGTTCTCTCCCCAAATGGGTACTTGGGCTCAAACTCAGGCTCTGGCAGCAAGCACTTTTCCCCTCTGAATCATTTGTGTGCCCAAGGATATTTTCTTTTGTGTTGCATATACTTCATGCAAGATGTCTGCCTGTACTCCTCAAAGATTACCTCATCCTCTCAGGTCTCCATCTCCACTTCTTAAAAACTACAAGCCTTTGGACACTCTGGATAATCACACTAATGAAGCTTTGGCGAGCTGCTGGTGATTTTCATCCTAGGAATTACAGAAGCATGGGCTCATGAGTTTCTCTACTTAATCATGGTATAAGAGAGCATGTTTTCAGAATCCATATGAACAAAACATAAAAGGGCTCAAGTCTACTGACTTTGCTGCAAGATGAATAGGACAATATAACAATAGCTTGTCATATCTGCATATCAATTTGAAAGAGAGTTTTGAAACACTTTAAAAAATGAATAGAGCAGGCCTAGCACCAACTATGATCTCATATCAATATCAATCTTTTTAATGTTTAAATCACTAAAGGAATAAGTGATGGGGTAGTGAGATGTCTCTATGGGCAAACGTGTTGATCTTTATAGTTTGGTTCAATCTCTCAAATCCATGTTTTGGGAGGGAAGAATCAATTCCCACAAGTTGTCCTCTGATGTCCATACATATTTTGTGACACATGTGAGACCATACAAATGTACACAACTGGACACATAAACAAATGCACTTAAAATACTGTAAGTTCCTAATGATCACACATTTTCTTTTTATCTATTTTTATTTTTAATTTTAAATGAAAGTATTTATTCAAAATCACCTTAAAATTGGTGTCCAAAATAAAAAATATTCCTGTAGAAAAGTTATTAATTGCACCTGTATGAATATATATTTATATAATTAAAACAAACATTGTGTTTGTAAAGTCAATTGCTAAACTTTATCAAAAAATTAAAAAAAAATAAAAATGAAAAACAATTCCTAAGCATTTGCAATTCTTCTGGAAAATAATGCAAATTTTGAATGAAAAAGTAGGATATGAATATTTCTTTGCTAGTAAAGTAATTATCACAAACATGAGTCTCAGGCCAAGAACTCACTTAGAAAGCCAGGTATATTAGAATGCACATATCCACTTGTCAAATATTTGTACACTACCCCTTGGTAGCTGAACTCTGAAATATAATCAGTGTGTGAGGCTGGAGAATGGCTCCATTGAAATTCTTCTTGCTACAAAGCCTGAGAACCTGAGTTTGAATCCTCAGTACTCACAGAAAAAACCCAGATACAGCAAAGGGCTGTAACCCCAGTATTCCGGAGTGGAAACAGAAGAATCTCAGAGGATGACTGGCTATCTACAGTAGCCAATTCATCTCAGCAAGGTAACAATGAGAGATTTATTTGAAAAAAATAAGCAGAGAGACTGAGAAACACATGCATACATGCATGCATACATACATACATACATACATACATACATACACCATACATGTAAATACAAATACATACTGGATCAGTATGTACAACACAGAAATACACAGACAGATAAACATGTAGATATAGACAAATATTCCATGCATGCATGCATGCAGGAATACACAGATATACTCTGACACATACATGTATACAACCTACAAGTGTACACACACACTCACATACAGTCACAAGAATATATGTTCATGTATGCACATGCGGCAGGGACACATGTGTACAAAAATACACACACACACACACACACACACACACACACACATGACCTGTCCTAATCATAATTAAAACATCTCATCCAGTTCCCAAATACTTTGTCAGGTTCCATAAGACATTTGGTTTAAGTAATTATCTTAGTTAGGGTTTTACTAGTGTGAACAGACACCATGACCAAGTCAACTATTAAGGACAACATTTAATTGGTGCTGGCTTACAGGTTCAGAGATTCAGTCCATTATCACCAAGACAGGAACATGGCTGCATCCAGGCAGGCAAGGTGCAGGAAGAGCTGAGAATTCTACATCTTCATCTGAAGGCCACTAGCAGAATACTTGATTCTAGACAGTTAGAATGAGGGTCATAGAGTCCACACACACAGTGGCATACTTTCACCAACTAGGCCATACCTACTCCAACAGGGCCACACTTTCTAATAGTGTGACTCCCTGGGTCAAGCATATACAAAACAAACCATCACAGTAATGTTTTTTACTTTTGATAATACAAATCTCTTCTATTAGAAGCTTTTCAAAAAACGGTTCATGAATACAGTTGTCACCTAATGTGCAAATAGTTTCAGTACTTTTGTTTACTGATTGATATCAGTTATTTATATTACTTCAAACAATGATGAACTGTGGCATTACACACACACACACACACACACACACACACACACACACAAATTGAATTATAGATTAGAACCCATCACTAAGAGAAGCTAAGTCAGTAACTCATAGCAGGCAACTAGAAGCATGCAATGAAGCAGAGACATGGAGGAACACTGCTTACTGGTTTTCTCCCCATGACTTCCCCAATATATTTCTTATCTATCTTATAAATACCTACTGAAGAGTAGAAATGCTTAGTGAGCTGAGCCCTCTTACAATAATCATTAATCAATAAAACGCCCAACATACCTGGTGATGGGACAATGTGTTGGAATCTTTCTTTCTTTTTTTTCTCTCATTTGAGGTTCTCTCTTCCCAGATGACTCTATAGCTAAATGCTGGATCTATCAAACATGAGAATATAACTTCAAATCCAGAAATAGCACTGCAAGTTCTTGTTGTATCAGCACAACTTGTAATTTCATAGCTAGGCAGAAGTAACAAGCAAGTCCCTGGTACTTGTTGACCAGGTACCCTAGCCTACATGTTAAGTTCCAGATAGGTGAGAGAGCCTGGCTTAAATAACACCTGATGATGGAAGATAGGAGATCTTTACTTGACCACCACATGAGCATCCACACATCACACATGCATGCATACAACATACATGCATAAACACACACATTCACAGAGAGAGAGAGAGAAAGAGAGAGAGAGTAAGAGACAGACAGACAGAGATGGACAGACGTTGAGAGACAGAGACAGATACAGAGAGTGAGAGTACATATTGGCTCCCAAAATAAATGAGTAAAGAATTTACTAAAGACTAGCTGTCCATGGTATGAAAGGCCAGGCAACTCTACACTGGGAAGACAAGTAGTGGGTGTTATAAGAAGCTATACTTGTCTCTGCCTTTGTGAAGTAATCAGTTCTGTAAGTCTGCCTTATTCTACAAACATTGAATGGTGGTGTGAAATTGCTTTCATTTTTTGAAAGTTATTCACTGAAGCAAGGGAAAAAATTCATGTGTAATATCTACCTGCTACTCTTCCCAGCTCACCACTTCATGGCTGGAGGACATAAAGGGACACACACACACACACACACACACACACACACACACACACTGAAACATTAGAGGCATAAGGACATGCTTGCTTGAATTGAAACATTGGGGATATTAGCGTAAGCATGCCTTCTTTGTTTTTTAGTCAGTCATTAAACCTTCTGGTCTACCTTTCTGACATGCTGGGGAGAAACATTACTTCTCCTGACTACCCCCTATTGTTTTATTTTCACTTAAAAAAAAATAGAAATCAATGTAAAATTTTGTAATGGAATAATTCTCAAGAACTGTTTCTGAAGTATAATGCAACTCCTTCCATGACTTCTGGCAAATAAAAACAGAACATCTGTAATTTCTTTATTATGCACTTACAGAAAATGTATTCACTAAAAAAATGAGCATTAGAGACCCAATATGTTGAGTTTCATACAGTAGCATTTATTATTGTTATGTGCATTTGTAATAACAAAAGGTAAATTAATAAAGAGCACAATAATTATTATGCATTAAAACAACTGCTACAAGATTGTGGTAATCTAGAAATTCATATAAAAATAACATAAAAGCTCACAATAATATAGTATAACGTTCAATATTGGTTTGTTGGTTAATACTGATTGGTAAATTGAAAGCACCTAGAATTACAGAGAAGACAATTTTTTTTAGGCATGTTTATGAAGTAGTTTGTTGCATTAACTGAGGTAGATGAACTCTTCAATAATATGGGCCACTATCAGTCCTTGGGCTCTATTCCGGGGTTAAACAAAAAGAAGAAAGAGAACTAACGATAATGACTACATCTACATCATTCATCTCTCTGCTTCCTGACTGTTCCTAAAATCCAACCTGCTAGTTCCTCATGCCATTCCTGCCATTCCTGCCATTCCTTCCCAACTATGGTATGCTGTAGCTCAAACTGTGAGCCAAAACAAAGAAACAAACAAACAACGAAAAGACAAAAAAAAAAAAAAAAAAAAAAGCCTTCCTCTCTTAAGTTGTTGGCTGGGTATTTTGTCACAACACTGAGAATGGAAGCTAACACAATTGTCTCACACTTATTGAAAATTCGATGCCATTCTAAGAAAAATGTCTTGTTACCTATTGTGAATTTAATCATCTAAGTGTATTGCCCAATGTTGCTTGGCTTGTAAGTGACAGAGTGAGATTCAAGAACAAAGAACACTATGTGTGTGCTCTGGGCCTCCAAGTTTTAGGCTGCAGTGTCCAAGCAGAGATGAAACTCTATCATACATTATCCCCATAGTTCACAGCAAGGGAAAGCTAGCACACCCAGCTTTGCATCAAAATAAGCACAAACAATATCAGATGTATATAATACAAATGTAGTTTTATTTAGGCCATGGAAACCTGCATAAAGGCATAACAACATACACACACACACACACACACACACACACACACATACACACAAAGAGGGAGAGAGAGATAGAGAGAAAGAAAGAGAGAGAGAGAGAAAGAGAGAGAGAGAGAGAGAGAGAGAGAGAGAGAGAGAGAGAGAGAGAACCTTGTCTTTAGGTTTTTCCCAACCATATCAAAATTTAGGTACTACAATCTCATCTATGACTCCAGTGCTGAAAGGGCATAGCTAGAAGTACTCCTGAAGCTTCACAGCTAGCCAAGTGCAATAAGCTCTATGTACAGTGGGAGGCCATGCCCCCAAAATAATATGGAGTGGTATGGAAAAAGACACTCTATAATATATATATATATATATATATATATATATATATATATATATATATACAATGTATAAAGTAAAATTAAACATATATATTAACTATGTATTTTTTGGCTACTAAGAATATTTTAAATGCTAGTTCTCATGCTCTAGGACTTGGCATGTAAGACTTTGATTTTTCCTTAGTGATCACTGTTCTGATTTCAGTGATGAGAATATTATGTCTCCAGTGCGTTAAATAATACTTCTGAGTCACACATTAATTGATGGGTAGAGAAAAGATTACTAGCTAATACTGTTTATGTTTCAAATTCAAACTTTTCCTGATTCATATTTAGGACTGCTGAATATGTGTAAATCAATGTTAATTGTCTCACATTTAGGAGGAACATGTTCCAGTCTCCTAAACCAAATGTATGTGTGTGTGTGTGTGTTTGTG
>JADRCD010204109.1:4502-68194 GCA_019843815.1 Montemys delectorum | reverse complement strand
CTTACTGCTTTTAAAATTCTTTGTTTAGTGTATTTGATGTTTTTATTATTATGTGACAGGAGGAATTTCTTTTCTGATCTAGTCCATTCGGAGTTCTGTAGGCTTCCTGTATGTTCATGGACATCTCTTTCTTTAGGTTAGGGAAGTTTTCTTCTATAATTTTGTTAAAGATATTTACTGGCCCACTACATTGGGAGTCTTCACTCTCTTCTATACCTATTATCCTTAGGTTTGGTCTTCTCATTGCATCCTGGATTTCCTGGATGTTTTGGGTTAGGAGCTTTTGCTTTTTGCATTTTCTTTGACTGTTGTGTCAATGTTTTCTATGGTGTCTTCTGCCCCTGAGATTCTCTTTTCTATCTCTTGTATCTTGTTGGTGATGTTTGCATATATGAATCCTGATTTCTTTCCTAAGTTTTGTATCGCCAAGGTTGTCTCTCTTTCTGATTTCTTTATTGTTTCTATTTCCATTTTTAGAATCTGGATGGTTTTGCTCATTTCCTTCACCTGTTTGATTGTGTTTTCCTGTAGTTCTTTAAGGGATTTTTGTGTTTCCTCTTGAAGGGCTTCTAGCTGTTTACCTGTATTCTCCTGTATTTCTTTGAGGGTGCTATTTATGTCTTTCTTAAGGTCCTGTATCATCGTCTTGATAAGTGATTTTTATATCTGAATCTTGTGTTTCCAGTGTGATGGTGTGTACAGGACTGGCTATGGTTCTGATGATGCCAAGTGACCTTGGTTTGTGTTGTTTATTTTCTTATGCTTGCCCCCCCCCCCGCCATCTGGTTACTTCTAGGGCTATCTGCCCTTGCTAATTCTGACTGGAGTCAGCCCTTCCTGTGATCCTGGTTGTATCAGAACTCCTCATAGTCAGGCAGTCTCTGTGACCCTGTGATTTTGGGATCCTGTGACCTTGGGCTTGTTAGAGCACCCGGGAGTGCAGCAGCTTCCTCTGGGTGTTGTGAGACTAGCTGTAGAGCTTGTGCCCAAGGTCCGCTCAGGACACCAGCCCAGAGAGACAGGAAGGAACCCGAGCCACTCTGCTGGCGGAGTTCCTGTGTGCCTGGTCTGGCAGGTCCCAGTTACTCCCAGTGTTGAGACAGATGTTGGGTCCCCCTCACCTCTGATCCTGAGAGTTTCAGAGCACCTGGGAATGGAGCTTCCTCTGGGTGTTGTGGGACTGGCTGCAGAGTTGTGCTCAAGGTCAGCCATATTAATTATTCTTTGAAGGTATGGTAGAGTCTGGCACTGTGTCCATCTGGCTCTGGGCTGATTTTGATTGGAAGAGTTTTACTTACTACCTCTGTTTCACTAGGATTGTGGATCTGTTTAAATTGCTTACCCAATCTTGATTTAACTTTGGTACATTCAATATATGAAGAAACTCACCCATTTCTTTTAGGTTTAACAGTTTTTTGAAAGACATATTTTTAATAGTAGGTCTTTATGATTCTCTGTACTTACACAGTGTCTGCTACAATGTCCCCTTTTCATGTTTATTTTTATTAGTTTGGATATTTTGTCTCTATCATTTAGTCAGTTAGGCTGGGGTTTGTTAGTCTTAATTTTATCAAAAAAGAGCAAGACTTATCATTGGATTTTTTGCTATTTTAAATAGCTTCATTTATTTCAGCCCTAAGTTTGGTTGCTTTTTGTTGTCTATTCTTTTTGTGCTATTTTTTATTTTTTTCCAGAGCTTTCATGTATGCTGTTAAATTCCTAATATATCTCTAGACTTTTGTTTGTTTGTTTTTCTTCTTTATTAAATTTATTTATTTATTCACATCCAAAATCATCCCTTCCTATATTCCCAGTACCTCCTCACATAAGCCTCCCCATTCCCTTTAGAAGGGGAAGCCTCACTTTGGGTATCAACCCCCAAATCCCCATCCCATTCCACACCCCCAGTCTCCATACCCTAATCCTGCACATCAAGTTTCTGCACTACTAGGCAATCCTCTTCTACTGAAGCCAGGCAAGACTGTCCATTTAGGGGTGCAAGATCCACAGGTAGGCAGGTAGGCAACAGGCTCAAGGACAGCCTCTGCCCCAGTTGTTTGGGGGACCTGCATGGAGACCAGGCTGCTCATCAGCTACATATGTTCAGGGAGTCTAGGTCCAGTCCATTCTCACTCTTTGGTTGATGATTCAGTCTCTGAGAGCATCCATGGGTCCAGGATAATTGACTCTGTTGGTCATCCTGTGGAATCCCTCTCCTCTTCAGGTCCCTCAGTTTTTCTCCCAACTCTTCCATAAGACTCCCCAAGCTCCATTTACTGTTTGGGTTGAGTCTCTCATCTCTTTCCATTGGCTGTTGGGAGAAGCCTCTCAGTAATGCTAGGTTCCTGTCTGCAAGCATACTTGAGTATAACTAATAGTGTGGGGTATTGGTCCCTTCCCATGGGATGGGTCTCAATTTGGGGCAGTCACTGGTTGGCTATTCCCTCAGACTCTGCTCTATCTTTGCCCCTGCACATCCTATAGACAGGACCCAGGCTTTGTGAGTGGGTGTCTGTCCTTATCCTTCCACTAGGAGTCCTGCCTGGCTACAAGAAGTGGCTACTTCAGGATCCATATCCCCTACTGCTAGTAATCTCATCTAGAGTTAGCCCCTTAGACCCTCTGGGATCTCTCCCTACCCCAGGCCTCTGACATGTCTTAAAGATTGCCCTCATCCCCCAGCTAATCTTCCTACTCTCTCTCTCCTGCTCTTCCTACATATGAATCTCCCCTCCCCTTCCATCCCATCTTCCACCCAGTTTCCTTCTTCCATTAATCTCTGATTATCTATTTTGTTTCCTCCTTCTAAGAATGATTCAACCATCCTCCCCTGTGCTCTCCTTGTTATTTGACTGTTTTGGGTCTGTTGATTATAGCATGATTATCCTGTATTTTATGGCTAATATCCACTTATGAGTACATACCACACATGTCCTTTTAGGTCTAGGTTACCTCACTCAGGATGATCATTTCAAATTCCATCCATTTGCTGTGAAATTCATGGTGTCCTTGTTTTCAATAGCTGAGTAGTGTTCCATTGCGTAGATATACCACATTTCCTGTATCCATTCTTCAGTTGAGAGACATATAGGTTGTTTCTAGTTTCTGGCTATTATGAATAAAGCTGCTATGAACATAGTTGAGCAAGTATCCTTGTGGTGTAGTGGAGCATCTTTTGGGCATATGCTCAGGAGTGGTATAGCTGAGTCGTGAAGTAGAACTAATCCCAATCTTCTGAGAAATGGCCAAATTGATTTCTAAAGTGGTTGTACAAGTTTGAACTCTCACCAGCAATAGGACTTAGTGCTATAAACTTTTAGAACTACCTTCACTGTGTCACATAGACTTGGGTATGTTGTATTTTGACATTCATTCCATTCTGTCTTGATCCATTAGAATAATGTATATCCTTGATGATAAGATATGTTTAGTAGAAAAGTACATCCTGTTTTCTAATCCAATCTGTGTCTTTTGAGAGAATTGAGAGCATTAATATTAAGAGTTATTAATCCAGGTGCTGGTGGCACATGCCTTTAATCTCAGCACTTGGGAGGCAGAAGCAGGTGAATCTCTGTGAGTTTGAGGTCAGCTTGGTCTACAGATCTCTTCTAGGACAGCCAAAGCTACACAAAGAAACCCTGTCTCAAAACAACAACAACAACAACATGAATATTCCCCCCTATTTTTATTTTACTGTTCTTGGATTACTTATTCCTTGTGTCTTCTCACAAAGAATAGATTCTTTTGTCTTGGCTTATTATATTCTTTTGTGCTGGCTCCTGGAGAAGGCATACTGTCTTGGCTGCTCATGTTTTTGGTGTTTTGTCCCCTTCTGGTATGTAGGCATCTGGGGTTATGATGTTTGAAATATTTTTGGTGTAGGTATATGGTGTACTTAACCTCTTCAGAACTTTCCCTCTAGTGCCTTCTGTAAAGCTAGATTGGTAGATGGAAAGAACTTAAATTTGGTTTTATCGTGGGATGTTTTCCCATCATTGATAGTGTTGCTGGGTATAATACTCTGGGCTGCTATTTGCATTCTCTTAAAGTTTGTAGATGGTAAAATAAAATAAAATAAATGAAATGAAATAAAGAAAACAAAAAAACGTTTATAGATCATCTGTTCAGGCCTTTCTGGCTTTTAAAGTATCCACTGAAAAGTGTTATTGATCTTCCTTTCCAGCATTTAATATCCCTTTTTCTGTATATTTACTGTTTGATAATTATGTGTTATAGGGAATTTGTTTTCTGGTTTTGTCTTAGTTGGTTTTGTATTTGTTTCTTGTATCTAGGTGGGTAACTCTTTCTTTAGATTGGAGAAATTTCACACCAGGATTTTGCCAAATATTTTCTCTGCCTTTGACCTGAGCTTTCTCTCTTTACTTTATTCATAGGTTTAGTCTTTTGATTGTATCCCAGATTTCCTAGGGGTTTTGTGCTAGGACAATTTTATGTCTAGCATTTTTCTCTAAGCTATCTGTCCTTTTTTTTTCTACCCTGTCTTTTTTAAATTAATCATTCCATTTGTTTACATCTCAAATTATATCCCCCTTCCCGGTTACCTCTCTATAAACTCCCCCATCCCACATTCTCCCTCTCCTCCCCTCTCCTTTGTCTCTATGGAGACAACCCACCCACCCACTCCCACCCCACTTCTCCAGCATCCCCCTACGCTGGGGCATCAAACTTCCACAGGACCAAGGGCCTCCATTCTCATTGATGTCAGACAAGGCCATCCTCTGCTACATATGTATCTGAAGCTCCTGGATCCCTCCTGTACACTCCGTGGTTGGAGGTCTAGTCGCTGGGAGCACTGAGTGGTCCAGTCAGTCAACATTGTTCTTCCTATGGGATTGCAATCCCCCTCCACTTCTCTAGTCCTTCTACCAGCTCCCCCACCAGAGCCCCAAAGCTCAACCTGATGGTTGGCTCCAAGCATCTACATTTACATTGGACAGTTGCTGGCAGAACCTCCCAAGGAACATTGACACCAGGTTCCTGTCATCAAGCTCCTCTTGGCAACAGCAACAGTGTTGGGGTTTGGTGTCTGCAGACAGGACGGATCCTCAGATGGGGCTGCCCCCAAGTGGCCCTTCTTTCAGTCTGTGCTCCATATTTTTGTCCCTGTCTTTCCTTTGGACAGAAACATTTCTGGGTTAAAAACTTTGAGATGGGTGGGTAGCCCCATCCTTCCACCGGAGACCATGCCTATCTACTGGAGGTGGTCTCTACAGGTTCTATCTTCCTTTCCTGTACATTTCAGTTAAAGCAATCCCTGTTGGATCCTAAGAGCCTCTCACTTCCCTGATGTCTGGGACCCTCCAGTGGCTACTCCCAGTTCCTCATCCTCCCCATTGCTACATATTTTGATTCAATTTCCTGACCCTCTGTATCTCTGTCTAGTCTCCTCTGGTACCTGACACTGCTTCCCTTATTTCCTTCTTCTCCTTTCCCCCCAAGTCCCACCTCCCTCATCTCCCACAATCATACTGCCCCCACTCAGTGCAGGACTGAAGCATCCACATCCTGGTCTTTCTCCCTTCTAAGCTCCCTATGGTCTGCAGGTTGTATCATGGCCATTCTGAGCTTTAGGACTAATATTCACTTATCAGCAAGTACATATGATGTGTGTTCTTTTGTGTTTGAGATACCTCATGTCAGGTGATATTTTCTAGTTCCATCCATTTGTCTAAGAATTTCATGAAGTCATTGTTTTTAATAATAGCTCAGTAGTAGTCCATTGTGTAAATGTACCACATTTTCTGTATCCATTCTTCTGTTGAGGGATATATGTGTTGTTTCCACCTTCTGGTTATTATAAAAAAGGCTGCTATGAACATAGTGGAGCATGTGGTTGTTATATGTTGGAGAATCTTTTGGGTATATGCCCAGGAGTGGTATGGCTGGGTCCTCAGGTAGTACAATGTCAAATTTTCTGATGAATACCCAGACTGATTTCCAGAGTGGTTGTACTAGCTTGTAATCCCACCAGCAATAGAGGAGTGTTCCTCTTTCTCCACATCCTCACTAGCATCTACTTTCACCTGAATTTTTGACCCTAACCATTCTGACTGATGTGAGGTGGAATCTCAGAATTTTTTTGATTTGCATTTCCCTGATGACTAAGGATGTTGAACATTTCTTTTTTTTTAATTAGATATTTTCTTTATTTACATGTAAATTTCTCCTTTCCCAGTTTCCCCTCCAAAAAACAAACAAACAAACAAAACCAACAAGAACAAACCCCTGTTGCCTCCCTCTCCTCATGCCTGCCACCCCACCCTCTCCCACTTATTGGCCCTGGCATTCCCCTACACTGGGGCACAAAAGCTTCACAAGGCCAAGGTCCTTTGGGTGCTCCTCAACCATTCGGTATTCGTCAGTTGAGAATTCTTTGTTTAGCTCTGTACCCCATTTTTAGTAGGATTATTTGGTTCTCTGGAGGCTAACTTCTTGAATTCTTTGTATATATTGGATATTAGCCCTCTATCATATGTAGGATCAGTAAAGACCTTCCCAATCTGTAGGTTGCAATTTTGTTCTGATGACAGTACCCTTTGCCTTACAGAAGCTTTTCAATTTTATGAGATCCCATTTGTCTATAGTTGATCTTAGAGCCTGGGCCATTGGTGTTCTGTTCAGGAAATTTTCCCCTGTGCCTATGTGTTTCTTTCCCAATTTCTTTCCCAACTTCTCTTCTAATAGATCCACTGTATTTGGTTTTATGTGGAGGTCTTTAATCCACTTGGACTTAAGCTTTGTACAAGGAGATAAGAAGGGGTCAATTTGCATTCTTCTACATGCCAACCTCCACTTGAGCCAGCACCATTTGTTGAATATGCTGTCTTTTTTCCACTGGATGGTTTTAGCTTCTTTGTCAAAGAGCAAGTGACCATAGCTGTGTGGGTTCATTTCTGCGTCTTCAGTTCGATTCCATTGATCTACCTGCTTGTCTCTGTTCCAATACCCTGTGGTTTTTACTACTATTGCTCTGTAGGAGAGCTTGAGGTCAGGGATGGCGATTCCCCCAGAAATTCTCTTATTGTTGAGAATAGTTTTCACTATCCTGGGTACTTTGTTGTTCCAAATTAATTTAAGAATTGTTCTATCCAAATGAGTTGGAATTTTGATGGGGATTGCATTGAATCTGTAGATGGCTTTTGGTAAATTGGCCATTTATTTTTTTACTATGTTAATTCTGTTGATCCATGAGCATGAGAGATCTTTCCATCTGATGAAGTCTTCTTTGATTTCTTTCTTTAGAAACTTCAAGCTCTTGTCATACAGATCTTTCACTTGTTTGGTTAAAGCCACGACAAGGTATTTTATATTAGTTGTGACTCTTGTAAAAGGTGTTGTTTCTCAACCCATTTATCCTTTGAGTAAAGGAAGGCTACTGATTTGTTTGAGTTAATTTTATATCCAGTCACTTTGCTAAGGTAGTTTATCAGCTGAAGGAGTTCTCTGGTAGAATTTTTGAGGTCACTTAGGTATACTACCATATCATCCGCAAATAGTGATATTTGGACTTATTCCTTCCCAACTTGTATCCCTTTGACCCCCCCCTTTTTTGTCTAACTCCTCTGGCTAGAACTTTGAGTACTATATTGAATAGGTAGGGAGAGAATGGGCAGAGTCTAGTCCCTGATATTAGTGGGATTGTTTCAAGTTTCTCTCCATTTAGTTTGATGTTGGCTACTTGTTTGTTGTATATTGTTTTTACTGTGGTTAAGTATGGGCCTTGAATTTCTGATTGTTCCAAGACTTTTAACATGAAGGGGTGTTAAATTTTGTCAAATGCTTTTTCAGCATCTAATGAGATGTTCATATGTTTGTTTTTTACTTTGAGTTTGTTTATATGGTGGATTACTTTGACAGATTTCAGTATGTTGAACCATCCCTGCATCCCTAGGATAAAGTCTACTTGATCATGGTGAATGATTGATCATTTTGATATATTCTTAGATTCAATTTGTGAGAATATTATTGAGTATTTTTTTTTATTTTTCGAGACAGGGTTTCCCTGTGTAGCCCTGGCTGTCCTGGACCTCACTCTGTAGACCAGGTTGGCCTCGAACTCAGAAATCCACCTGCCTCTGCCTCCCAAGTGCTGGGATTAAAGGCGTGTGCCACCACCACCCGGCTTCTATTGGGTATTTTTGCATCAATATTCATAAGGGAAATTGGTCTGAAATTCTCTTTCTTTGTGTGGTTTTGGTATCAGTGTAACTGTGTCTTCATAGAACTAATTAGGTAGTATTTCTTCTGTTTCTATTTTGTGGAATAGTTCAAAGATTGCTGGTATTAGATCTTCTTTGAAGGTCTGATAGATTTCTGCACTAAACCCATCTGGCCCTGGGCTTTTTTTTTGTTTGGGAGGCTTTTAATGACTGCTTCTATATCCTTAGGGATTATGGGACTATATTAGTCAGGATCCTCTACAGTCACAGAACTTATGGGTAGTCTCTATATAGTAAAAGAATTTGTTAATGACTTACAGTCTATATTCCAACTCCCCAACAATGGTCAGCAGCAGATGTGAATGGAAGTCCAAGGATCTAGCAGTGGCTCAGTCCCATAAGGCAAGCAAGTGAAGAAGAGAGTGAATCTTCCTTCCAATGTCCTTATGTAGGTCTCCAGCAGGTGTGGCCCAGATTAAAGGTGTGTGCCACCAGGCCTGGATCTGGGAATTGCTTTGTCCTAGATGACCCTGAACTCAGATACCTCCCTGTCTTAGTCTGCTTGGATTCATAGCCACTATGCCTTAAGATCTCCATGTCAAGTTCCAGGTCAGAAACTTGTATCTCCCAGCCTCCAGTTTAGGATCAGAGGTGAGCCTTCCAATTCTGGATTGAAGTTCATCACAGATATAGTCAAGTTGACAACCAGGAATAACCACTATAGGGACTGTTTAGATGGTTTATCTGTTCCTGATTTAACTTTGGTACTTAGTATCTGTCTAGAAAATCATGCACTTCATCCAGGTTTTCCAATTTTGTTGAGTATAGGCTTTTGTAGTAGGATCTGATTTTTTTTTAATTTCTTCAGTTTTTGTTGTTATGTCTCCCTTTTCATTTCTGATTTTACTAATTTGAATACTGTCTCTATGCCCTCTGTTTAGTCTGGATAAGGGTTTATCTATCTTGTTGAATTTCTCAAAGAACTAGTTCCTGGTCTTGTTGATTGTATAGTTCTCTTTGTTTCTACTTAGTTGATTTCAGTCCTGAGTTTGATTATTTCCTGCCACCTACTTCTCTTGGGTGTACCTGCTTCTTTTTGTTCTAGAGCTTTCAAATGTGCTCTTAAGCTGCTTGTGTATGTTCTCTTCAATTTCTTTATGGAGATACTGAGAGCTATGAGTTTTCTTCTCAGCACTTTTTTCATTGTGTCCCATAAATTTGGGCATGTTGTATGTTGTGCCTTCATTTTCTGTTAAATTCTAAAAAGTCTTTAATTTCTTTCTTTATTCCTTCCTTGACCAAATTATCATTGAATAGAGAGTTGTTCAGCTTCCATATGTATGTGGGTTTTCTGTTGCTTTTGTTGTTATTGAAGACCAGCCTTAGTCTGTGGTGATCTGACAGGATGCATGAGATTACTTCAATCTTCTTGTATCTGTTGAGGCTTGTTTGTATGGTCAATTTTGGAGAAGGTACCATGAGGTGCTGAGAAGAATGTATTTTTTTTTCTTTTAGGATGAAATGTTCTATAGATATCTGTTAAATACATTTGATTCATAATTTCTGTTAGCTTCTCTGTGTCTCTGTTTAGTTTCCATTTCCATTGGTAAGAATGGGGTGTTGAAGTCTCCCACTATTATTGTGTGAGGTTCAATGTGCAGTTAGCTTTAATAAAGATTCTTTTATGAATGTATATGCCTTTGAATTTGGGGCATAGATGTTCAAAATTGAGAGTTCATCTTGGTAGATTTTTCCTTTGATGAGTATGAAGTGCCCTTCATGATAATAATGATATTTCCACTAGTTCTTTTGTTGTTCAGAATTGTTTTGAATATTCTTGAAGTTTTGTGGTTCCAAATAAGATGGAAAGGTGGTTTTTTGTTTGTTTGTTTGTTTAGATGGGGGGGGGCAGATTTGAGACAGGGTTTCTCTGTATAGCCCTGGCTGTCCTGGAACTCATAGTGTAGACTAGGCTGGCTTCAAACTCAGAGATCTGCTTGCCTCTGCCTCCAAAGTGCTGGGATTAAAGGTGAGAACCGACACTACCCACCTAATTTTTTTTTTCAATTTCTGTGAAGACTTGAGCTGAAATTTTGGTGGGCACTGCAGTAACTCTTCAAATTGCCTTTGGTAGAGTGACCATTTTCCCGATATTAATCCCTCTGATCCATGAACATAGGAAACCTTCTCATATTCTAATACTGTCTTCAATTTATGTCTTCAATGTCTTAAAGTTTTATTACACAAGCCTTTTTCTTCCTTGGTGAGAATTATTTCAAGCTAGTTTTTGAAACTGTTGAGAATGGAATTGTTTTCTGGTTTATTTTACAATATGGTTGTCATTTGTATAGAGGAAGGCTACTACTGACTTTGTGTTAATTTTGTATCCTGATACTTTGTTGACTGTATTTATCATCTAAAAGTAGAGTCTTTAGCGTCTTTTCTGTATAGACTCTTATCATCCAAAAATAAAGCTAAGTATATTTTTCCCTATTTATAGTCTCCTTATCTCCTTCACTTGTCTTATTGTTGTGAAAAAGACTCCAAGCACAGTATTTTATTTGAATGGTGATGTGGACATTCTTGTCTTTTTCCTGATTTTAGTGTAAGTTCCTTCTTTTGGATCTTCTCCATCAACCATTATGTTGGCTGTAGGTTTGTTATATCGCCTTTGTTATTCTAAGATATATCCCTCCATCCCTAGATCTTTTGAACTTTAATCATGAAGGGATGTTGGATTATGTCAAAAGATACTTCTTTGTTGGCCAACATGATGTGCAATATTATGATTTAATAGTATCCTCTAGAAAGAAAGGTTGAGGAGCTGGAGAGATGGCTCAGCGGTTAAGAGCACTGACTGTTCTTCCGAAGGTCCTGAGTTCAATTCTCAGCAACTACGTGGTGGCTCACAACCATCTATAATTAGATCTGATGCCCTCTTCTGGTGTGTCTGAAGACAGCTACAGTGTACTTACATATAACAATAAATAAATTTAAAAAAAAAAAAGAAATGTTGAAATCCTACCCTTGGTGCTTGTGAACACAATGTTATTTGGAAATAAGTCTCTCAAATATAGTCAAATTAAAATGAAGCCATAATTTATTATGAAGTACAATACCAATGAATAGTGTTTTTATAAGGACAGAGATATTTGAAGACCAGGTAAGAACAAAGGTAAGAAATCTCTGTGATAACAGATGAATTATATTAATGTTGACATAATGCAAGGAATGTCAAGGAGAGCCACCACCCATGAGAAGCTAGGGAACACTATAAAAGGATGATCCTCTAAGCCCTCACAGGGTCCAGGGCATGACCAACATCTCTGTTTCTAACATTTAGCCTTCAGAACCATGAAAGGAAAGAATATATTTCTACTGTTTTAAGCTACACAATTTGTGGTCAATTGTTATGGTTCCATTAGAAAGCTAATACATAAAATAAAGCAAGTTTTAGTGTAAATTGCTGTATATTACATAGTTAGGGTTATTATTTTCCTCTCCCGCTACCTTCACCATAAAATTGTCTGGTGAGATGATTAAGAATTATTAGAAGGACTGGGAAATGCCTCAGTGGTTCAGAATATTTATTCTTAAAGAAAACTTGACCTCCATTCCAAGCATCTATAGAGCTAACAACTATCCATAACTTTAACTCTGACCTCCATGGGCACCATGCACACACAGGGTACACAGACATAAATGTGTCAAAACATTCATACAGAAGAAATAAATATAAAAATAATGAAAAAGAACTGCTACACAAGTATTATAAGAACCTGCTGTTCAGAGCTGATCTTAACCTTTAGTACCTGCAAAATCCTAGGTGCATGGTTTGAAATTAATATTATTTTGAGCTACTAACTTGCATATCTGTATGTGTAGATACATGTTCTTATGCATGTGAAAGCCAGAGGCCAACTTTGAGTATCGAATTTCAAGTGACTGCTCATCTTGGCTTTTCTTTTTTAAAATAGATTTTAATACAATATAGACTGATTATGATTTCTCCTCTCCAGACACCTCCCATATCTCTCCACATACTTTCTGTCTCTCATTGGGATAAAAATGGGCATAAATAATATTAATAATAATAATAATAGTAGTAGTAGTAGTAGTAGTAGTAGATTGTTTTTAAAAACAAAACAATCAAACAGAAGAAAAGGGTTAAGAAACATAGATGCAGAAACACATAATTCATAATCACAAAACTTCATAAAAGTGCAAAGCCAAAAACACATATACAAAGGCCAAGACAAAGTATGAGACAACCTCCAATGTCACTGAGCTCATTTTGGCCATCTACTGCTAGGCATGAGCCTTGGCCTTTAGAGTTTTCAGTAGACCCCCCTATTGGAGACAACTGATTTTTCATTTATAAGTTGTTATTAACTGGAGATAGCTTCTTGATTGGTAATGTGGCCTTTGTGCCTATATTCCTCAAAGAACTTGGGCCTCACCAGACCCAAGCCTTGCAGACCCTGTACATTGTACCACAGTCTTTGTGAGTTCACATATGCAGCAGTCCTGCTGTATTTATAAGGTCTTGTTTTCTTGGTGTTCTCCATACCCTCCAGCTCTAACATTTTTTGTCCCTCCTCTTCCATAGGGTTTCCTGAGTTCTGGGTGTAGAGAATTGATGGGGACATCATGCTTTCATGGCAAACATTTAGACTAGTGCACTTTCTCCAACCTTGATTTGGAGGTGTTTCGTTGTATGACATTATACGGCAATAGCTATCCTGTATGTAAATGTTTTATTTTTGTGCTGTGCTTAAATATGCTAATATAAACTACCTGATGTCAGATTCTAGAAGTTTCAATCAACACCAGGTACTGAATCATGTTGAATCAGTCTTTTTTTCTTGCCTCATACAGATTATTAGTCTGTTGGCTGTGGTGTTTGCAGAGCCCCCCACAATTTTGTTTTTTTCTTATTATATTAGATATTTAATGTATGTTATATATTTATTTATATGTGTTATGTATCTTTATAAATGTCTTAAATTTATATTAAAAACTTTGGCATTATGGTATCATTAGCTGGATGCTGTGCTGGCTAATTTTGTGTCAACTTGACACAAGCTAGAGTCATCAGAAAGAAGGAGTTTCAATGGAGAAAATACCTCCATAAGATCAGGCAGTAGGTAAGCCTGTAAGGCATATTTTTAATTAGTAATTGATGAGGGAGAGCCCAGCCCATTGTAGGTGGTGCCATCCCTGGGCTCCTGATCCTGAGTGCTATAAGAAAGCAGGCTGAGCTTTCAAGCAGTGTTCCTCCTTGACCTCTGCATCAGCTCCGGCCTCAAGGTTCTAGCCCTGTTTTAGAGCGTGTCTTGACTTCCTCCAGTGATGAACTACAGTGCTAAAGTGTAATTCAAAGGAACCCTTTCCTCCCCAAGTTGCTTTGGTCATGGTGTTTCATCACAGCAATAGTAACCCAAAGTAAGACGATGCTATTTTTACAAAACACCTTAAGTAGGACAGGAAAACATAGTAATTTATGCCCTTAACGTAAAGACTCAACCCCTCTCCTAATTCACCATAAGGTCATAGCTTCTGGTGACAGGTTAAGAAGTGAAAATACAACAAATTCCTTTACCCCAAAATTTATATGGCATGGAAGCAATCAGAAATTAAGTCCCAAGATTCAGGGATTTTTTTTTTAATGCTTTGGCTTGTTGAGAGAGAATGGGCAACTGGAAATATGAGAAAAAAGATATTATCTACTGGTAACAGAAAGTGGTAAACCCAACAAGCCTTGTCCAAATTTTCCTTGGCCTGTATAGTCTCTATTCCTTCAAGGTCTGAGGTTGACACTTATTAAATGAAGGTCTTATGTCCTATTTACTATTAAATAAAGCAGGATAAAGGATTTTCTTTTGGCTTCCTCCTATACAAAAAGTCTGTAATAATATTAGGTTTTATTATGTGCTCTAAGGAAGGAAATTTCTAGTCTCTGTGACTCATTCAGAGAGCAGAATTTTTATTTCTATAGCTTAATTGGAGGAAGAAAGAGGGTAGAGACTGAAAGGGAGGAAAAAGTCAGAGACTGTATAGCTAAGGTCTTCCTATTTCCTTAAGTTTGAAGTATTTAGTATACAAAAAAAGCATTATTCTTTAGGGTGTTGTTTTCTGAGCCTCAACAACAGATAAAAACTGTTTTACTCTTAAATGGAGTCTTCAAAATATTTCCTGGTTATAAAGTTAGTTCAGAGTTAAGTTTATTCTAGCACTTGAGGAAAATGTATTAACTTATTTTCATTTATTTATCCCAAAAGCATAGATTTAAATGCTTCTAAAATTGTTTGGTTGAGAATTTTGTCATTTCTCTTAACATCTTTAAAAAAAAATACCCAAACTATAGTACTAGAGAGTCATCTCCTATGTCCTGTTTCTGTTGTGACGATTTTAGTATTAAAATATTTATTATCATGGTAACTTAAATAAGCATTAAAATCCTGGATACCTTCCATAGGCACTGTTTAAACTGAGAAAAAAAATCCCATTTTAGGAACAGATGTACTTTACAAAATTGAGGTCACACCTGCAGTTTTAAACTTCACTTTTATATTAGAAGTCTATTCTTCTGTCGTGTTCTTTCATGCATTCACTGTTTTGTGAGGGGTTTTTTTCCCATTGTGACAGGAAACGGATAATTCGGGGACATACTTTTGACAGGCAGACTTATTGCAGCTGTTCGTGGTCTCCGGTCTGTTGCTTTATATGACAATAGCTTTTATTGTATAGCATGTGCTTGTGAATATAATATTTCCTCCCCTCACAGCAATTTAAGAAGCTGTAATAGAGACCAACACCACTAATAGAGCAGATCGCATTACACTTTTATTTTAAGTGGATGGCTTTTGTGACTTTATTCATGTGTTGCCTTCCTTTTGGTAGTACAGATTATGGTGGCTTTCCAGGAAAGCTCGAGTGTGTTTGGAAACTTCTCAATTTACTCAAATGAAGACAGAAAAGAAAGTTCTTTTCCTTACTATACTCCGATAATCTTCTCAATTTCTCAGTTGAGGACAATGCAATTAATCCTAAGTCCAGTGTGTAAGTTTTGATTAAACTTAGTATTGTTGAAAGTAAAATGTGTTTTACCCTTGAAGCAGAAATGATAATTGTTACTAAGGCTTAAATGTAGAAACCTTTATAATAATACAAAAATAATAACTGTGTTGGCTGACAGAGATGGGTGTGTTTCTTGGATGGGTCTATGCTTTTATTTTGAGAATAGTAAATTTGTTTGAGAATGATATTCATTTTTATCTCAATTTGCTAGGACTGATTTTTACACTGATTTTTATATCTGAACATACGTGTAATAGTAACTGTTTCAAAAGGTAGAAAGGGTTGCACCAAAGTAGTAGGGGAGAAAATGTTACCACAAGAGACACAGAAATTTGATGGCCCATTGGAATTCTGACTTTATAATCTCTAGAAGATATAGCCATCTTTAAATACACCTGTATTTTTGTTTTATTTCAAAAATGGAATAAGACATATAATTATATTTCTCCCAAGTTTTGGTACATATTAAGCAGTCTCTGTGTTCAAAGCAACTTGAGGTTTCCTTACTCACATAAAGGAATATATACACATTCACACTAACTTGATGTAGGATAGTATAAAATACACAGATTTAAAAATCAGCATAACACAAAATTTCTGTTCCCAACATTCTCATAGCTTAAATATTAGGTCTAAAAGAAAATAAAAAATAAAAATTTCTTCCTAGAATTTCTATTACTTTTTACCACTTTTCAAATATAATTTTTCCCAAAACTAACTTTAGTTAAGAACACTCAGCTAAGTTTTTAAATGTATTTGACCATCAAGATTGCTTTCTTAGCATTTATTTTATTTTAATGTTTCAGTAAATATTTTAAATTACTCTGAAAGATACTTTAAAATACATGTTTGATATCAAAATATGTTGAAAGATGTGTGGCAACATTTATTCAAACATGGTTATTTTCTTGGGTGGTAGTGAGAGATTATTCTAGAAAATCAGCATTCTTCTATGCCCTAGTTTACTCTGAAAAGTAGGAGATCTACAAAAGACCGGCTATTGATGACTAAAACGCCTCCCATTTGTGTTTTCAGAGTTTTAAAGTAATCTTAAAGTAATTTTTAAACTTCTTAACTAGCCTTTCCTCATCTTCCAGCATTTTCCTCATCGAACACCAGGTGGCAGATGGAACCACTTTTTAGAACACGCCCCCGACACCGCCCTACCGGAAGCTGTCATGTAAAGAAAATCTCCATGGCCACGCCTAGGATTCAGCACCCCAGATGCGGACAGCGACAGCGCCCAGTTGAGTCCCATGACTCGCTGCGGAGATTTTCACCTGACAAAGGAAACGGCCAATCCCAAACGATTCCAAACGCCGCGTGATCGACCACTTTACAGTGCCAGAGATAGAGGGGGGATAGGAACCCCTTAACTTGAGACATTCAGACCGGCAGATAAATCAGCTGACATTAACTGATGCCGTATATTGCTATATCTAGATGTTTGGGTTTTTTCTCTCTCCTCTCGTTTCTTATTGGAACATGAGAGTCTTATAAATACTGTCTTGCTGCGAGCAGACCTTTCATTACCTAGCTTCGGTGTGTTGGTTTATTCCAACAAGTTGCGTAAGACTGCAAAGGCGGTGCAAAGCTCTGTGAGTTATGGCAGCCAGGGCTTCATTTTGTAGAAAGCAGTCTGTCAGCTTTGTAGAACGGACAGCTTTTTCTCGTTTTCCAATTAATTAATCTTGAAAACACAAAAAACAGCTGTCTTTTTGTTCACATGAAATTACTGTCTTAGGCAGACAATGGCCTGAGGTGTGTTCTATAAGTGACAGCTGGCTTGTGTTATTTTTTCCAGTTGCCTAGCGACCAGTTAGACAAAAGCTAATTGGGGAAATTTTAATTGGCGATTTAGAATAACAGGAATCTAAGAGTAAATGACCGTGGGCTCAGGATACACTATTACTTGGGGCTAGGATTTAGAATAAGAGTATAATTAAATTTCAGGTAGCGCTAAAGACTCGTAGTGACTATTTAAATCGACAAATGAACAAAGTAAGCTGAATTTCCGTGGCGATTTATCTGTACTAAACGAATTGCCTCCTCTGTACCGTTGTTTTTGGCTGCGACCATTCACATCTTTAACCAGCAGAGGGCGAGACAGCTGCAGTTTTCGGTGCTCGAACACACTCCCCCCTCCCGCCCCACCTTCTGTCCCCGGGAAATTAATTTAGCACCAACCTCTTAAAATATAGAGCAAGCCTAGAAGGTGTAATGTGGCAGGATTGCAGCGCACAGAACTTGGCTGAGTGCCCGCCTTTGTCAGCCTTGGATACAGGGCTGCTCTGTGCCTTTGACAGCATTAAGTCTTCGCCCCAGGCTGCAGAAGGGATTGTCTCAGTTGCTGCAGGAGGGTGCAGGGAGAGGAAAGCAGCCTCACCCCCAGAAATGTTAGATATTAGGGGTCACTAGCTTTATAGAATTGAAAGGGCCAGCGATGGCACAGTAAAACAACCAACATAATAAACTGTGAAGATTCAAAAAGTGATAGGAGAATTTTACTTGTTAGGGCCAATAACTGTGTTAAAACAATAACCAAAAAGGGCTGTGCTGAGGCTTTATTTCTCTAGGAACCGAAAAATGGGGGAGAGGGAGGAGGTTAAAGCAAAGACTAAGATCTTTAAAAGGAGAAGAAGCAAACGCAAGCCAGCTTAAAGGAAGGGACAATGAAAGGAAGTCTGCCTGAACGCAGGGCAGAGCAATAAAGTATGCAGTATAAAGTAAATTTATTGCGGGCAGCGGGGGTGGGGGTAGCTCTTGATGAGCATATCACTTCCTTCAGTGGAGGCGTTTTACCTTGTTGAATAGAATTTTGCAAAATCTCTCTAGGCAGTCAGCCAAAAATCCCATTAATTGGGCATACCCTTTCTTCTGCATGTATTTAGGCCTTGACATTCATCTGACTCTGTTTCAAAAGAGCAAAATTAATTTTTTTCTGGAAGTCACTAGACTATCTTTTACACATTGAATTTTTTGCTCCTTTAGTCATTAAATTTCTATAAAGCTTGTGCTTAAGGGATACTTAATTAATAAATTCAATTCATAAAATAGTATGATGATATTATTTGGGGACGGGGGCTGGATAAAGAACCCAGTACATTGAATGTACAAGCTAAGAGATATGTCCACCTGTCACTGAGATGCCTTAGCCCCACATGTCTTTAAATTGGTATCGGGGCAGGTATCTTAATGGTACAGATCAGTGCCTTTCGGAAAACATTGATGTGACTCTGAGTTTCATGGTTAATTTAAAGAAAGAAACACATTGACGGGGTTGTATAGCACACCTTTGTTTCTGTAATATTTCCTTTGCATAGGAACTTTTGTAAATTTTCTTTGAATGTGCCAAACCTCATGTCACAACAAAAGAAATGAATATTTGAAATGTTAAATATGATCTCCACAGAATTAAAAAAAAACATTTTGTTTTTTAACCTAAGTACTAGGTCATCACACAAGCACTTAATGGAAGAGATTATACAAATAGTCAAAGCCCAAAAGGTTTTTCAGCTTTGGCAATCCTATAAGAAATGCTAAAGGTTGTGATGAAATGCTTTTTACTTGTTAAGAAACTAGATAGAGAAGCAAAAGGCTGGCATTGTTTACATCTTGAAGATGATGGACGCTGCAACCATCAAACATTGTTGTTGGTAGAGTGTAAGTTGTTACAATGGCTCTGGAAAATTGACAACATTAAGGTTTAAAATAAACATACACTTAGAAGTATATAACCAATAGAAATGCCTGCACATGTGTACAAATCGACATGTACAAGAATATTCATCATAGCTCAAATCTGGAAGCAACCAATGTATTTAACAGAATTGCCATGTTAGAAGTATATGCAACAATGGTGATTATTTTTCAGCTGCCACTACATGTATTTGTGTGGCTAAATCTCACGAATACTATATTTGGTAAAAGAATCAGAAGCATGACTCTGTGAATATAAAGCTCAATAATTAACAAAGACTGTTGGGATGATTAAAGTGAAGGCAGTAGTTATTTTAGTGCAGATAAACACTGGAAGGTTGTAGGGAGCTTCAGAAGTTTGGTAAGATTTCAGTTCACCTAGGTAGTAATCAGGGTAGGTTTACTCAGTAAAAATTTATTAAACTGGGCACAGAGATTGGTTCATGATATTTATCCATGCCATACTGCAACCAAATCATACCTTTAAAAGATGTAAGAGAGATCATATCAAACTCAGACATTAAACCACTGAATGTCTTTGCAGTGTACTGACAGAGTTTCTTAAAATCTGTGAGGCCTTGCATGACCTAATCCTAACTCCTACCTCAATTTCTAGTCTTTTGTTGACTATTTCTCCTTGGTCACCATGCTTCAATTACTATGATTACCATCAGTTCCTAACTTCCCAAACCTCTCTGATCAGTCTTAACTTTGCAGGTTTTTTCCACCTGGATATGCTATCAGTCGCTTTATACACAGTAGATTCCTTCAAATCCTTCCATTCTGATTAATGAAACCTATATCGAAGTGCCTCTTGACTTTGAAATTTAAAGCCCTTTTCATTCGCCATATAACAAATCACCGCAACTGCTTTACACAAATCTATCAACCTAATACTTACTAAAGTCAAAAGTCTAAAATGGGTCTCACTGGACTAAAATCAGGTATTAACAAGAGTGCTTTCCTTCTGGGCATTTTACAGAAGAATCGAGCTCTTTACCTTTTAATTCTTGGGGACAGCTGTGTTTCTGGATTTGAATCCTGCTTTCCACATTCAAGAAGAGCAATAATGTGCCATACTTAGTCTCCCTCTGACTCTGGCATTCTTTGTACTGCCTTCTTCTCCAGCCTTTAAAACCTTCAATATAATGCTGGGTCCACCCAAATAATAGAGGATATTTTTCCTATCCTTGGAGTTATCTAATAAGCAGCATTAGTGCCTTCTTCCTCTGTAATGTATTCATAGATTCTGGGGACTAAGGTGAACGCATCTCATCAGTTCTGCCTATTGAAGTCCACTCCCCTCTTTGTGAATGCAGCCAGGTGCTTATTTGCTGGAAATCACTAGTTATAGTTTCAAATCATTTAAATATTTATTCACTTACGTGTTGTCAAACTGTTCCACTATACTGTAAACTCTACGGGGCCACAGACCTTACCCATCCAGTGCTTTTCCCTTCTGTGCTTACTACAATGTCTGACATGTACTTACGGAAAGAGCAAACAGAGATGTTTGCCGATGTTTTGCTGCTTTCATTAATTTTTTTTTTTCTTTCCTGTTCAGAAATTGCCTTGGGCGGAAAGTCATGGAGGAATCAATATCTTCATCTTTTCCTTTATAATATAAAAACATGGTTTACTAGTTAATGTTTCATAGAAAAATAGCACATCACAGTACTTACACAGCTGAAAAAAAAATAGTCCAAGAATTTGAATTCTTTGCTACAGAAAAATACAGTACGTTATGTAATATTACTAAATAGCTACAAAGACAGGTGCACTCTCACACAGACATTGCTGATTGCTGTCTTGGTAGGTCGTGAAGTCAGACACTAATTTAGAAATATTGATTAAATGATTCATCAGATACATATTGAGCTCTTTTCTGACTCTGGGTGCAGAGAATGAATTATAAATTTCATTGCATTTAGGAAGCTTACAAACACACATGTGCATAATATTACATAAACTAGAAACAAGTGCAGTAAGGTAGAAGGAAATTAAGAGAAACCAATTAGATGTTTTAAAATAGTGATTTTATTTGTGTTGTATAAGGTAAGTCTGGGAGCTGGGGAAATAGCTCCGTAGATAAAGTACTTGCTGCAACAGTATAAGAACCTGAATAGAGACTGCTAGCAGACACACTGGCAATACTGCTGTAATCCCAGGGCTCAGAGGGAATATGTGCTGGCTTGTCATAAACTAGAGTCACCTGAGAAAAGGGAATCTCAATCAAGGCACCTCCATCAGATTGGTCTGGAGGCCTGTATGTAGGTAATTTTCTTAGTTTAGGACTGATGTGAAAGTGCCCATTCCTCTCTGAGTAGTCCCACCTTTGAGCAGGTGGTCTTGGTCTGTTTAAGAAAGCTGGCTGAGGCCAGGCATGGTGGGCACATGCCTTTAATCCTAGCACTTGGGAGGCAGAGGCAGGCAGATTTCTGAGTTCGAGACCAGGTCTACAGAGTGAGTTCCAGGACAGCCAGAGCTACACAGAGAAACCCTGTCTTGAAAAACAAAACAAAACAAAAAGCTGGCTGGGCAATCTATGGAAAACAGACCAGCAAGCAGGGCTTCTCCATAGCCCCTGCTTCAGTTCCTGCCACCAAGTTCCTTGAGCTCCTGCCCTGTCTTCCCTTGATGATAAAGTATAATCTGTTAATTGAAATAAGCCCTTTTCTCCTCCCAGGTTGTTTTCTGGTCATGATATCTTAGCACAGCAACAGAAAACAAAATTACAGTGTCAGGAAGATTCCAGAGGCTTGCAGTAGACCAACATGGCTAATTTTAAGACAGTTAGAGGTCCTGTCTCAAAAATGAGATGGAAGCCGGGCAGTGGTGATGCACACCTTTAGTCCCAGCACTTGGGAGGCAGAGACAGGCGGATTTCCGAGTTCGAGGCGACCTGGTCTACAGAGTGAGTTCCAGGACAGCCAGGACTACACAGAGAAACCCTGTCTCGAAAAAAACCAAAGAGAGAGAGAGAGAGAGAGAGAGAGAGAGAGAGAGAGAGGGAGAGAGAGAGAGAAAGCAATAAAGGAATATGCCAGATATTGACTTTGTCTGCAGATGTACACATATGCATTCAAGGACAAACCACACACACGCATATGTCTGGTGGTTCTATAGATGGGTTAAGTGTAAGCAACGGAAAGCCACTGAATGATAATGAATGAAAAATAACAGTGGTTAACCTAGAGTAGTTGAGATACAGCTCATAAAACTTGGATTTAAGATGTTTTTATATTTAAATTAATAAATAATTATAATAAATACTAATTTATTTTTAAATTAATAAATTCTAATTATAATACAAATTGATAAATACTGAATTATAAGTAGTAATTATAGACTATATATATATACTAAATAATACAATGTATAAGATACATTGTGATAATGAGTTGATGAAATTTTACAAATAGTTATGGTAATTAATTGTTTAAATATAATTATTTGATTAAAAATTTTTGTACATTATATTGATCATGTTTTTCTCTCCTCCAACTCCTTCTAGTTCCTCCCTCCTCCCTTCCCACCGAACTTTATGATATTTTCTCTATATATTTTTTTATCTGTCTCTCTCTCTCTAAAAAAAAGTGAAAACCGAAGAAAAAACACAAAAAGAACCTATAGAATCTGCTTTGTGCTACCCAGCTCCTTCCGGGGCACGAGCCCTGCCCTGGAGTGTGCTTGATATACCCAGTAGCATGTCATTTGAAAAGAAAAAACTGATTTTTCCCTTTCTCAGCAGGTTTCATTTGCAAATAGATTCTTAGTTAGAGGTGGGACTTTGAGTCCACTCTGTCTTCTCAGTGCTGGGACGTTGGTTTGAACGTATGCAGTTCTTACACGTGCTGTCATAGTCTCTGTGGGTTCACAGTAAATATAATTATTGTAAAACTTTGAGAAAAACAAATTAAGGCAAGAATAAGAAGTAAGTATTGAGAAATTTTTCAAAAAAAATTGTTGTAAAGAGAGAAAGGAACAGTAGCTGAAAGGAAAATATAGGTCAATAAATGGCTATTTTAAGATGTGAGAACAACATTCTTGCATGTTCATAGAAAAGATTCAGAAAGAAGCGAATCAATAACATCCTATGGACAAAAAGAAGTATCCTTAAGAGCATGCTATGGCAGAGTATTTGAGCACAAGTGTAGAGGCAGTATCACATATTCACATAGACAGTTTATCAACAGTCACAGAACATAAAGCAAGGCATAAGAAGCAAAGAAAGGTTAATATATCAACATGGTAAGGACTTCTGAGCTCATTCCTCTGATCACTTTGTTAGGAAATGACTAAGATGATCTACTACTGAAGAGGATGGGGTATGCTGAAGGTTAGAAAAAGGTATGAAGTAGTCAAGGTCAAGTGGGTAAAGAAAGGGAGAGTAAATAAACTACACAAATACTGTGTAGTTGCCAAACAGCTTTAAAGGCCTTTTGTATTCACAAATACAAAGTGAGAAGAGCTAGTGATGGTTGACCACAGATATTTTTAGCTGCAAATAAGGGCACAGAGTAGTGGTGATTATAAACAGGGGGATGGTAGAACTAATAAATTTCAAGTATTAGGCTTGTTACATTTTTGACAGTAGGGTCCTACAGGGATTAAGTTGGAAAATCTGGAGGAATAGTTATAATGTTTGATGCTTGAAATTTATATTGAGAAAGTGTTGCAGCCACTGATAATAATAATGTCTTTCTCATCATATGCATAGAATAGGTGGCTGAGATCAGCAGAAAATCCAGTACTTAGAGGAGTGAGAGCCAAAGATGAAAACATTAGACTATTAGAATTTTTTCTTAACTCTTAAGATGTTTTCAAATAATCAAAACAGTTACAATTCATTTACAGGTACAAAGATGTAGTCTTTATTAAAAATGTTTATGTAATGAATCCATGTCCTCACTCCTCTGTATCTGCTCTGAGCCACCCTAGGAATATAAAAGATAAAGAAAAAAAGAAGAAACAACTATGCAGATACTGAAATTACGAAGGACTGTGAAAGGAACAGAGCCACAAAGAGTAGCAAGGAGTCAGCCACCAAAAGCCTCCATAAGCCAGAGAAATTCCCATGGAGTCAGCAGATAAATGATAACAAAGGTTGCCAGTGGATAATACAGGTTAATGATAGGAGATTCTAAGGTCATTGTCATCAGGACCAAGGAGGTGAAGTGGTCTAGAAGAGTCTTTGATAAGCAGAGATTTCTTGTTTCTAGGCTCACTGGCATAAAGGCTAAGAAGATGGCATATCTACATTTTAGAAAGGGTAAATGAATGTGCTGGTCTAAGGAAGAACCAGATTTCAGTTGGATACAAAGGTAGAATTTCAGAAAACAAGCTGAGTACATAGGAACTTTGCTAGTGGGCCGTGAAAAGGTTTTAGTATTTGAGGATAGGAATAACATAAGGAAAAGAAGCCTATTAAGCCAGAGTTACTCTGGGTGACAAGAACTAAATGGTGAGGGAGTTCTGAATTTTTGGAAATCAATATTAACTGGAAATTAGTTTTGATGCCTCCATGACACACAGTGGCATTAGGAATATAATGGAGGTGAGAGGTGTTGAATGCTTCCTGTGAGAAATATTCAAAATCCCAAGTCTCTCATAGCCAAAACTAGTGTCTTCTTTTAAGTACAGGACCATGTATAGATTCCTCTTGATATGGTTCAAAGAAGATGCAGAGCCAGAGATGAACAACAATTGTCATCTAACTCAAAATTTCTTACTACTGTCTTTGGTTGTTGCCCATAACAGGAACAATCAACTTTCTGGCTTCCTACATATTTTGATTCTCAGGAGATCAGAACACAGAAATGATAATGGAAGAGACTGTTCATTCCTCCCATGGTAAGAAGCCTTTAAGAACCAAAGGCCAACAAGATTGATTCGAATATGCTGAGCTGAAAAAAAAAATGTCTTCTATGGCTCTGGCAAGTACACAGAAAATTCAGTTCAAACTTTGTGGGTTTTTTTCCTTTCAAAGTTGGCTACATTCTATCACCAAGATCAGAAACACAATGGTCTAATCAGTAACTGTGGACACTTTGAAACATCCTAATATTTAAGAGGAAATTAAAAGTAAGTCTAGCTAGCTATCAATGTTGAAAATCACAAACAGACACACACATACTGAGTCACTGTAATAATTCTCTAGTCTAGCTCGCCGAGTCTCTGCAGATTCAATTTGGCATCAAATAAGAGCCTATTCTTCTCTGCCACCATGGTTGTTTGGAGCTGATGAGAAGACAGATAGCACTTAAGCTGCAGAGAAGAGGAAAGACATGCCCTGGGGTGACATTTTGTTTCAGAAACAGTCTGGGAATATGCATTCCATCTGTTTTTCTGAGAAACAATAACCAAAATTGGAAACTTGTGCTAAGGATGCCTTTTTCTTACATTAGTTTAATTAGGGCACTTAGGCACCTGAGTTTCCCTCTGGCTGTGCCCCTAATTCTTCTTACAAGCCAATAGATTATTTGTATCCAGTTTTCCATCTGTGCAAGTGCAAAATAAAACTATACAAAGAGTCTGTGGGGAGTTTTGATTGATGGTAGATTTAAACCAGTCTTTCCATCTTAGCCTCCACACTGGAGAATGTGTTTGCATCTTTAGTTCAGGCCTTAGCTATGAGAGAAGAGAAGCAAGTCTGTCCTCTCAGAAGACACGGGGTTTATAAAAGAAGGGATCCAGAGTCAGACAAGTTCAAAATGGGACACTGTAAAAAGCACCCGTAAAATGAATTAGGTTCTTAGACGGGCATAACTTAACAAGACAGGGGAACAACCTTTTAAAATAGCTTGATAAGGTGGCTGAAGGGATTTAGCTCACCTTGATATGAATTCATCAAAAGCCAATTCTCCTGAAACCAATTTGCCTAATTAATTCATCTAAAATGAACATTTTCGACAACAATGATTCCCAATCCAAGCTATGAATTAAGTGATTCTAACCTGGGAGGAAGAGAGAAGCAGAAACACAAAGACCAACTTAAATCAAATCAGATATTGGTTACTTACTCCCTCGAGCTTTGTGCCACCATTGCCCAAGCGTATCTTACAGGCAGAACAGTGTTGTTGATCAAAAGGTTTGTGATTGGTTTGGTATCTATGTTTCTCTTTTGGTAGCATGTAGAGTGCCTTCCTGAACCAAAGACGCTAGAACATAGGGGTGAAGGCACCAGCTTGACTTCTCCATGTTCAATGGGTTGTGTTGATCTCTTCAGCAATGGTGCCTTGCTATCAGTTCATGGAGAGCAATCTATAGTCTTGGCAACAGCCCGGGTTGTTTAGGGATTTCCATGGGACCCTTTTGACCAACAATTCAATTAGATGTAACCCAATCCTAGTAATAGACACTTCATTTGATGACAAGAGATGACCAGTTGGGGCTCTGTCTTCCCCATTATTTGTCAACTTCAGTATATATTTTAGGAAATTTCTACTATATTAGACCATTTTATACCCAAATAGCCCTTAATTCTATGTCTCCCCCCATATTATCTCCCTTGTCTCTCTTTTCCATCCCCACCCCATTTAACTCTCCCATTACAACCCGACCCATCCATTCATAACTATCTATTGTGTTTTCCTTTCCTAATGAGAATTACATGTATGCAATCCCTAGTCCAATGGTTCTCAACTTGTGGGTCGAGATCTCTTTGAAGATCACATATCAGATTTCTTGTATATCAGATATTTCTTTTACAATTTCTAACAGTAGTAAAATTATAATTATGAAGTAGCAATGAAATAATTTGATGGCTGGGGGGTCACCACACTATGTAGAATTGTGTTAAAGGGTTGCAGCACTCGGAAAGTTGAGAGCCACTTGCCCTACCCAGACTGGCCGGCCAGTGGCACCTAACCTCTGTGATCCTACGGATTGTACCTTGGTTATTATTGACATAGCAAATAAAACTCACAAATTAGTAAATAGATACCATATTTCTCTTTCTGTGTCTAGATTGCCTCACTCAGGATAATTTTTTCTAGTTCCACCCACTTACCTGCAAATTTCCTACTCCATTGTGTAATTGTACCACATCGTATTTATCCATTCTTCTTTGAAGAAATCTAAGCTGTCCAATTTCTGGCTATTAAGAATAAAGCAGCAATGAACATGGTTGAGCAAGTGTCCTTGTGGTAAAATAAAACATTCTTTGGGTATACCCAAGAGTGGTATACCTGGATCTTGAGGTAGATTGATTTCCAACTTTCTTAGAGACTGCCATACTGACTTCTGTAGTGACTGTACAAGTTGTGCCCCACGGCAATGGATAGGATAAGTGTTCCCTTTACTTCACATCTTTACCAGCATGAGTTGTCACTTATTTTATTTATCTTAGTAATTCTGACAGGTGTGAGATGAAACCTCAAAGTAGTTTTGATTTCCATTTCCCTGATGGCTAAGGCTGTTGAATGTTTCTTTGTTTCTCAGCCATTTGAGTTTCCCCTTTTAAGAATTTTTTTGTTTAAATCTGCACCCCACTTTTAAGTGGTTTTTTTCCTTTTCTTGATATCTAGTCTTTTGGGGTTCTTCATATATTTTGGATATTACCTCTCTATGGGATATATAGTAGATAGAACTCACCCCATTCTGTAGGTTGCTTTATAGTCTAAATGATGCAGCTTTATGATGTGCCATTTATTAATTGTTGATCTGAGTGCCCGTGCTAACAGTGTTCTGTTCAGAAAGCCTTCCTGTGCCAATAAGCTCAAGGCTATTAATCACTTCTTCTTCTATCAGGTTCAGTATATCTGGTTCTATGTTGAGGTATTTGATCCTTTTGCAGTGAAGTTTTATGCAACATGATAAATATAATGGTTTTATTTGGATTCTTCTACATGATACCATCCAGCTTGACCAGTACCATTTGTTGAAGATGCTATCTTTTTCCAGTGTGTGTTTCTGGCTTCTTTATGAGAAATGAGGTGTCTAGAGGTGTATGGGTTTATGTCTGGGTCTTCAGTTTGATTCCATTAATTGACATGTCTGCTTTTATGCCAGTTCCGTTCTGCTTTTGTTACTATAACTCTGTAGTACAGCTTCAAATTGAGGATGGTGATACCTCCAGCAGTTCTTTTATTATTCAGGATTGTCTTACTTGTTCTGGATTTTCTGTGTTTCCATATAAAGTTTAAAATTGTCCTTTCAAGACCTGTGAAGAATTGTATTGGAATTTTGGCTGGGATTGCATTGGATCTGTAGATTGCTTTTGGTAGGGTGTCCACTTTCACTATATTAAAGTTTTTATCTTACAAGTCTTTCACTTGCTTCATTAGAGATACCTATATTATTTGAGGCTGTTATGAAAGGTGTTGTTTCCCTGACCGCTTTCTTAGTCTATTTCGCATTTGTACATAAGGGGGCTATTGATTTTTGTGAGGTAATTTTGTATTCTGCTACTTTGCTGAAAGTGTTCATTCCTTGTGGAATGGACACTATTGTATCATCTACAAATAAAGATACTTTGACTTCTTATTTCCAATTTGTATCCCCTTGACCTCCTTCAATTGTCTTGTATCCCCACCCTCTCCAAGACTTTTATCATCAAAGGGTGTTAAACTTTGTCAAAGGCCTATTCTGCATCCAGTGAGGTGATCATATAGTTTTTATCTTCCAGTTTGTTTATATGGTGGGTTACATTAATTGATTGACTTAGGATGAACCATCCCTGTTTCTCTGTTTGAAGTCTATTTATCATAGTGGGTAAGCTTTATGTGTTCTTGGATTCAGTTTGCAAATATTTTATTGAGACTTTTGTTATATATGTTTATAAGGGAAAATGGTCCCTAATTACCTTCTTTTTATTGTTGTGTCTTTATATGGTTTATGCATCACGGTAACTGACCTTCTAAAACAAATTTGGCAATGTTCCTTCTGTTTCTATTTTGTGGAATAATTTTAAAAGTACTGGCATTCATTAATTCTTCTTTGAAAGTCTTGTAGAATTATGCACTAAAGCCATCTGGCCCTAAGCATTTTTTTGGTTAAGAGACTTTTAATTACTGCTTCTATTACATTAGGGCATATAGTTCTGTTTAAATTGCATCTCTAACCTTGATTTAACTTTTATAAGAGGTATATATTGAGAAAATTATCCATTTCTTTTAGATTGTCCAATTTGGTGGAATATTGCTGTCTTAGTCAGGGTTTCTATTCCTGCACAAACATCATGACCATGAAGCAAGTTGGGGAGGAAAGGGTTTATTTGGCTTATACTTCCACATGGCTGTTGATCACCAGAGGAAGTCACGACTGGAACTCAAGCAGGTCAGGAAGCAGGAGCTGATGCAGAGGCCATGGAGGGATGTTCTTTACTGGCTTGCTTCTCCTGGCTTGCTCAGCCTGCTCTCTTATAGAACCCAAGACTTCTAGCCCAGGGATGGCACTACCCCTTTGATTACTAATTGACAAAATGTCCCACAGCTGGATCTCATGGAGGCATTTCCCCAACTGAAGCTCACTTCTCTGTGATAACTCCAGCCTGTGTCAAGTTGACACACAAAACTAGCTAATACAATTGCTTTTTAAAGTATGTCCTTCTAGTCTATTAATATGAGACATCTCCATTTTTTATTTAGGTACTTGGTGCTATAAGCCTGCCTCTTAGAACCATCTTCTTTATGTCCCATAAGGTTGAGTATGTTGTGCTTTCATTTCCATTCAGTTCTAAACAATTTGTAATTTCCAACTTGACCTGTTTTTTCATTCAGTAGTGAGTTTTTCTGTTTCCATGAGTTTGTAAACTTTTTGTTGTTGATATTCAGTTTTAATCTGTGGTAGTCAGATAGGATGCAAGGTGTTATTGAAATTTTCTTGTATCTGTTGAGTCTTCCATTGTGTTTGACTATGTGGTCAGTTTTGGAGAAAGTTCTGAGAAGGTGTATTCTTTTGTGTTTTTTGAAATATTCTGTGAATTTTTGTTTGATCTATTTGATTTATAATGTCGGTTAGCACCAGTATTTCTCTGTTTAGTTCTTGTCTGGATGACTTACCTATTAGCAAGAATAGGATTTTGAAATCTCTCATGTATGAAGGTCAAGATGTGATTTAAACTGTAATAGTGTTCCTTTTACAAACTTGGGTGTTCTTGTGTTTGGGACATAGATATTAGAATTACAGTGTCTTCTTGGTGGATTTTTTTCCTTAAATATATAGTGTCCTTCCCAATCTCTTCTGATTAGTTTTTGTTTAAAGTTCATTTTGTCAGATATTAAAATAATTACACCATCTTACTTCTTAGATCCATTTGCTTGGAATATCTTTTTCCATCCTTTTACCCTGAGGTGATGTCTAACCTTGATGTGTGTTTCTTGAATGCAGCAGAAGGATGGGTCCTGTCTTCCCATCCATTCCATTAGTCTATGTTTTTTTTTTATTGGGGGAAATTGAGACCATTGACTTTGAGAGATATCAATAAGCAGTGTTTGTTTATTCCTATTATATTGTTGCTGTGGTGTTAGTGTGCGTGCGCACATGCATCATGCATTGTGCATGAGTGTGTGAGTGTATGTGTGTGTTTCCCCTCTTTTGATTTGCTGGTCTAGAACTATTTATTCCTTGTGTTTTCTTGGGTGCATTTAACCTCCCTAGTTTGGAGTTTTTCTTCTAGTATCTTCTAGATTTATAGAAGGATTTATAGGTAGATATTGCTTATATTTGGTTTTATCATAGAATGTCTTATTCTTTTTATTTACTGTAATTGAAAGTTTAGATGGGTACAATAGTCTAGATTGGCATTTGTGGTCTCTTAAAGTCTGTGGAACATCTGTCTAGGTCCTTCTGGATTTTAGAGTCTCCATTGAGAAGTTAGTTATTATTCTATAGGTCTGCCTTCATATGTTAGTTTGTCTTTTTTGTTTGTGTATCTTTTAATATTTTCTTTGTTCTGCTTGCTTGCTTGCTTGTTTTTGTTTTGGGTTTTTGGGGGGGGTTTGTTGCTTTTTTGAGACAGGGTTTTTCTGCATAGTCTTGGTTGTTCTAGAACTTGCTCTGTAGACCATGCTGGATTCCAACTCAGAGATCAGCCTGCCTGTGCCTCCTGAGTGCTGGGATTAAAGGCATATGCCACCACTACCTACCTTCTTTCTTTGTTCTGTATGGTTAGTGTTTTGATTATTATGTGCTGAGAGGACTTTATTTTCTGGTCCATTCTATTTGGTAGTCTGCATGCTTCATATATCTCAATAGAAATCTCCTTCTTTGGGATAGGGAAATTTTTTCTATGATTTTGTTGAAAATGTTTCCTGTGACTTTAACCTGGTTCTCCTCCTTCCTCTATTATTCTAGATTGGTCAGAATGTCCTATATTTCCTAGATGTTTCATGCCAGGATATTTTTAGATTTAACATTTTTATTGACTGAAGTACTCATTTCTTTTATTGTATCTTCTACACCTGAACTTCCCTCTTATATCACTTGTATTCTGTTGGTGAGGCTAGCCTCTGAGATTCCTGTTCCTGTTTCTAAATTTTTCATTTCCTGATTTCCTTCAGTTTGTGTTTTCTTTATTGATTCTATTTCCACTTTCAGATCTGAAACTATTTTATTCATTTCTTCTACTGTTCATGTTCTCATGGAGTTCTTTAATGTTTTTATTAATTTCTTCTTTAAGGACTTCTATCATATTTATAAAGACCATTTAAGGTCTTTTTTCTTTTTTTTTTTTTTTTTTTTTTTTTGTCCTTCAGTTATGTTGGAATACTCAGGGCCTACTGTGGTAGGGTTGATGGGCTCTGTTGGAGACATATTGTTCTGGCTGTTATTGTGTTTTTACACTGACATCTAAACACCTGGGTTTTGGCAGATGTAATTCTAAGTGCTAATATCTGGTCCTGTCTTTTGGGGGGATTGATGCTTTGTCCCTTAGTTCTGTTGCCCAGAAAATGCTTCTGGGAACCCTATAGGTGTGGTCAGTGGGGATTCCAGGTAAAATGTGTTTCTTGGTATTGGGAGCTGACCCTTAAGACTGGGGATGGGCTCAGGGATGGATTCTGAGATGGTCCATAGGAGGGAGAGAGGAAAGCAGGGTTTTCCACCAGAATCTTCTTAGACCCCTGGGACTGGAGAATTAAGTGAAGAGGGGCCACAAGAGGAGGTTGCTGCAGAGCTGAAGATGAAACTAGGGAGTTGGATTTGGAAAAACAAAGGGAGAGCTGAAGCTCTGCAGTTAGCCTACTTACTCCCCAAGTGGTCTGCAGATTTCCAGGCATTGCCTAGTGGAATTTGAGGCTGGGATAGAAGCGAAATATTTTAAAAGAATGGAGGGAGAGTTAGAAAGGGAAGATCTGTGTGATACACAGGGTACAGGAGAGGGGATAAGCAGGTGGCTTGCTGTAGAGCAAGGGGTGGGACTTGGCAATTGTATTTGGAGGAAAGTAATAATGGGTGAAGATCTGCAGTTAGCCTACTTGCTTCCCTGGTCAGAGTGGCCTGTGAGCTCCCAGGGAGCTAGCAACTGCTGGAGTTAGAGACTAGGATAAAGCAGAGTAGTGGGAGGAAAGTCAGAAAAGAGAGATCTGTTGATCCACTGGATATGAGGGCAGGAGGGAAGGGAAGATGCTCGAGGACATCTGCCACAGAGCTAAAGATGAAGTTGGTGGAATGGATTTGGAGGAGAAGAGCAATGACAAAGGTCTGCAGTTAGCCTGCCTGCTTCCCTGGTTGGAGCACCACTGTCATCTTTTAAAGTATTTGTTTATTTTTTGCTATTCACTGTAATATTATTGTGACTTTCTAATTCCTAGGAGTATTTTGTCTTTAGATGTTGTTCATAGTGGTTTTGAAATTTAAAAAAAAATTATACATATGAAATAAGTATTTTCTTGGGTTTTTTTCTTCTTCATAAAACTTTGACCCATCTTGAGATGTTTTTAATCCATCAATTTTTATTATAGCTTATGACTCTAATATTCTCTTATCCTTACTGAACCCGGATTATAGGTGTAATATATATGTAGTTTGAGCCATGTGGCTATGTGGTGAGTGGAAACTTCTGGGGAGCCCTTCTAAAATTTTCCTTTTTCTTGCTGATGGAAAATGCTGGAGTTCTAGGATCCACATTGAACTATGGGAGATTTGGTGATGGGGAGGTACATGCTAAGGAGAGAGAACAGAAGTCACACCTCCTAGTCCTAAATAACAGCAAATACAGTCTGCACATAGACTCCCTGCCACCAGACTGCTTCTTAGGAGGGGGACCTAACTTCTATCCTGCTAAGCCACTTTTACTTTTGAGTCTTTTAAATCCAAACCAACTCATCACTTTATTTTTAATACTTTTATCACCTCCTTACCCCCCTGTGGGTGTGTATACATCTCTTTTCATGAATGTACTTTACTTAATTTTATTAAATTTATTTTAGTGTACAGTCTTTTTAAATTCTAATGTGGTAAAGTGCACATAAAATGCCATGTTCACCATTTTAAAACCACTTTCACAACTGTGGGCTTAGATTTTTCAGAGCCTACTTTAATTAGGGTTCTTTTAACACGTCAACCTCCCTTCTAGCCTACCTACCAGAGGTAGGTGAAAGGAAAGTTAAAAGGGGGGTTGTGCACCTGTTTAGAAGTACTTCTTTGGAAGAGATCCCGATCTTTGTTGTCAAGATACCAGCAATCCAGTCCAAAACATTAAACACAAATCAGTTGCAACAGTTCAGTCTAACAGGCAAACACCAATCTGTAGTGGTACCCGGATCCGGAAGAAACAGTGAGGCTCTGCCAAATCTGCCCAAGTCCGAGGACAGAAACAGCCAGAATACCATGAAAAGTTCTGTGACAAGTTACTCTCTATGAAGTCATGACAAGCAAAGCGTAGCCGTGCTAGGCAAACCAATGCAAAAGCTTCGTCACAGTGTCTGTGGGCATTGTATTTATATTCTTTCTAATTGTCATGCTTCCTTTCACATGCCTGCTTCAGCGAAACATCAAGACATTCTCTCACCTGTGTCTGCTTCCGCCAACACATGAAGATATGACATAACTGAGTCTCCAAAGAAGGCAGAAATTACCACTTCACATAATTTTATACAGCCTCACCTCCGTTCATCACCAAAACTTTTTGCATTTTGTAAAACCAAAACCTTATTTAACAATTCTCCATCCTATTTCACAGGCCCTGACAAACATTTACTTTTATATGCCTATTTTACAATACTTATTTTGTATTTACTTTCTATATATTATCATGATAAGTAAAATAAACCAGACTCAGAAAGACAAATATTTCGGGTACTCTCTCCTGAAATGTTGATGATTTGAGACATGAAAGTAGAGAGAGGAACATTTGGGGACAGAAAGAAACCAGCAGAAAGAAGGTGGGCTCAGGGAACAAGAGGCAAATGCAGAGCTGAGCATAATCAAAGGACATGATAGACATATGGAAAATGTCATAATAAAACTCATCATTTTGTACAATTAATATATGGTAATAGAAAATAATTACTTTATGACTTTTACCACTATCTCCTAAAAGCCAAACTGCATGACATTTAGAGACAGATTTGTTTGGCTTATTTCACATAATGTAATGTGTGTAAAGTTCATCCATGTTCGATAGTATGTCTCAGAATCTCCTTTCTGTGATAAATAATGTGTGTGTGCCTGCACACACACACACACGCACACACACACATGCACAAAGTCCAGACCACGTGTTACTAGTTCATTCACCTGTGGTGAGCATTGATCTAGCTGCCGTGCTTTAGCTATTGTGGTAATTTGAATAGGTTTGATTCCCCTAGACTCGTGTGCTGAATGCTTAGCCCACGCACGGGGTGTGGCACTATTAGGAAGGATCACCTTTTTCAAGTAGCCGTGGCCTTGCTGGAGGAAGTGTGTCCCTGTGGGAATGGGCTTTGAGGCCTCCTATCCTTATGCTCTGCCCAATGTGGAATTCCAGTCTCATCCTGGATGCCTGTGGAATTCCAGTCTCCTTCTGGCTGCCTTCTGATCAAGATGTAGAACTCTCAGCTCCTCCAGCACCAAGTCCACCTACACAATGTCATACTTCCCACCATGATGATAATGGACTGAATTGATGAAACGGTAAGCCAGCTCTAATGAAATGTTTGCCTTTATAAGAGCTGCCTTAGTCAGGGTGGCTATTCATAGCAATGAAGCCCTCACACAGCTATTATGAATAAAAACCTCTACAAATGTGAGTTTGTTGGTATCTGCGTACAGTCTTACAATTCCTTAGAATAGATAATACAGTAATTCTATTTTTATTTTAGGAGGCAGGCCGTGCTGCTTTTTATAGCAGTTATACTAGGCTGTATTCCTACCAACATAAGGGTTGCAATTTCTCCTCATCCTTACCAACACATAGTATTTGCTGTGTTGCTTGATTATAGCCATCTAAATGGCTATGGGCTCTTGTAGCTTGTAGCATCACCTTGCATTTATTTACCCTAATAACTAGCATTGTTAAACTTACTTTCTTTCATTTAGTGTTCCCTTGTGTATCTTCTTTGAAGAAATATCTATTCAAGTCTTTTGCCTAACTTTGAATTGGATTGTTTGAACTTTATTGTTGTATTTTTGAAGTTCTCTATATATTCTAGATACATACATACACTTTTACAAAGTCATAAAAATAACACATGCTAATTTTAAAAGACACAAAGAGGCAAATAATTGGAAAGAACATGTCAGACACAATCTCCCTACCAATCAAAAATAAAAACATTTTTAATTTTCTTGGAATATTTTCTTTCTGCCTTTTTCCCCTTTGTATCTTATTTTACATAGCAAAGTACTTGGCTTAAGCTAAGTACCACAAAGTATCACTTTAATGATTAAAATATGTATCTTCTTTTACATCTTGACTTTTGACACTTTAATGGTGTAACAAAGGTACATTATTTTGTTAATATTAAAATACAATGAAGATATTGGTACATATATTTTTGTCTAATTATAATTTCTATAAATGGAAAGATATTTTGAACACCTTTATAGCTTTAGGCACATCATAATGAAGGGTTAGATTTTAATGTGACCAATGTCCCTCTCTGTATCCAATATGTAAAGCAATGAAGGTATAAAATATAGAAGGCAAGTGAGGATCATTTTTTATTGACAAATCTGAAATTGGAGACTGTGTGTTTATATTTAGGAGAATATGATTCTTACACTGACTTCTAAAACTGAACCCAAGAAAAGATAGTTTTTAAGATATTGGCAGGCATGGAGTAGAACACGGGCTTCGGATGGGGAGTTTGATTCAAGAAAAGAAAAGAAACAGATGGCCTATGCATGCCCTATTTACCCTTCCAAACTCTGCTGTCAGGAAGCAGAGTTCTTCCCAGGAAGAAATGCAGGATCAGGTGCATGTGGGCTAGAAAAATGGAATTATTACAGCTCCTTGGAAGTGGAAAAGAGGGAGAAATGACACCTCATGTCTTTGAGGATTGCTGTATTCATTACTTCTCATGAAAAAAAAATACCTGACCAAAACCAAGTTGAGATGGAGGAGGGACTATTCTGGATCAGAGTTTGGGGATACACCCCACCTTGGTGAGGAAGGCCTGGTAGCAGGAGCATGAGGAGTGGTTCACATTCACCCATAGTGAGGAAGCAGAGACAGTGCTAGTGCACCATGTCTTCCCCTACATTCCTTCTTACTAAAGCTCACACTCCAGTCCATGCAATGGTGTTCATACCCAGGGTTTGTCTTCCCTCTCAGTTAATGAAGAAAAAAACACCTATACACATTTAATAAGTGAATAAAAATTTAAATCCATTGATACTACACATACACACACACACACACACACACACACACACACACACACACACTCACACACACACAGGAGATTTAACCCAGAATCTTGGATGTGCTAGTCATGAATGCTACCCCTGAGCATATTATACCTCAACTCTACTTAAAAATTTAATGGATAATATCTGATATGTAATTATTCCAATTTATTACTTTTGCTCACTAATGGCATTGAACAGTTGAACATCTTTCATGTTTAAAATGCTGTAGAGTCATTTGTTCACAGTTCTGAGAGCCTAAGCATTTTTCTTACACATTTTATGATTTCTTCATATAATAAAAATATCTTTCATTTTATTTTCTGCTAAAGTGTTGATAGTCCAACTGCCTTTTTACATTAGAATTATACAGAAAGAGTCTATGTGATCATTTCCAGTCTTTGTGCTTTGATTTACACCTTCAAGCTTGGAAATTTCTTCCCTTAATGGGTGCTTAATAGATGTGGTAGTTTGAATAGGTTTGGCTTCCTTGGATACATGTGTTTGAATGCTTGGCCATAGGGAGTGGCACTCTTAGGAGTACGGCCCTATTGGAGGAAGTGTGTTGCTGTGAGGAGTGGGCTTTGAGGTCTCCTATGCTCAGGCTACACCCACTGTGGAAGAGAGGTTCCTCACGGGTGTCTGTGGAAGAGAGTCTCTTCCTGGTTGTCTTTGGATCAAGATGTAGAATTCTCAGCTCCTTCTACAGCACCATGTCTGCCTGCATGCTGCCATTCTTCCCACCATGATGATAATGGGCTGAACCTCTAAAACTGTAAGCCAGCCCCAATTAAATATGTGCCTTTCTAAGAGTCGTCTTAGTCATGATGTCTCTTCACAGCAATAAAACCCAACTCTGACAATAGAGAAACTTTTTTGTTTTATTCTACTTCTGTCAAGTCTAATTTGTCTCTTTAACCTAGTGCTATTCCTGGAGTTTGAGGCATGGTGAGAACACGTGCTGCCCTTCAGATCTTCATGTCCATGTGCTCTCTTCTTCCCCATCTGCTCTCTCCAGGTAAGCAAACAGAAAGGGGGAGAAATTGGAAAGAAATAAAAAAATCAAGTGACATTGCTGTTCTTAGAGAGAAACAGTTTAATCATCGGTTGGCCAGCTTTGTCTAGACACTTACCCATTTTTTTTTTTTAATTAGGTATTTTCTTCATTCACATGTACACTTTCCCTCTCCCATTTTCCCCTCCAACACAAACAAACAAACAAACAAACAAACACAAAAACAAACCCCTTCTGCCTCCCCCCTCCCAATGCCTGTCCCCCCACCCTCTCCCACCCATTGGCCCTGGCATTCCCCCACACTGGGGCACAAAACCCTCACAAGGCCGAGGTCCCTCACTCCTATCAATGATCGAATTTGCAATCCTCCACCACATATCTGCTGCCAGTACACTCAATCCCACCCTGTATAGTCCTTGATTGGTGGTTGGGTCCCTGGGAGCTCTGAGGGTACTAGTTAGTAATTGTTGTTCGTCCTAAGGGGCTGCAAACCCTTCAGCTCCATAGAACCTTTCTCTAACTCCTTCATTGGGGACCGTGTACTCAGTTCAATGAATGGCTGTGAGCCTCTACATCTGTATTAGTCAGGTATTGTCAGAATCTCTTAGGAGATAGCTATATGCTTGTCCTTCCTTCAGTCTCTGCTCCATATTTACTCTCTGCCACTCCTTCTGTGGGTGTTTGATTCCCCTTTTTAAGAAGGAATGAAATGTCCACCTTTTAGTCTTCCACAAACCACAAGAAACTTTAGAAGAAGGAAGACACTTACCCTTTATGAATAGTAGGCTAAGCTATGTTTTATCCTAAACTTAAAATAAGAAAATTCATTAAAAACTTCCACAAGGTAAGAAGAAAAATGTCAACCTATTTTTAATGAAGGCAAATACCCTCAGAAAAAGCAACCTATATAAAATTTGTTAAATTTGAAAATTAAATTTTAATCTAATTAAATATCAGGCAGATTCATCTTAATGTAAACTGATCTTTGAGGCTTGTTAAGTTTCTATTATTTGGAGTCTCAGTCACAATTAGGGTCTCAGTGGAGATGAGAAAGTGAAGTTAAAGAGCTTAAAAAGGTCAGCGTGAAAAGCAGAGGGAAAGGTAGGGAGAACCAAGAAAGAGGAACAGAAGAGAATCAATGGGGAGGAGAAAGGGAATCTGAATCTCCTGAGGAGGGGGAAGGATAAGAAGGAGGAGAAAACTGAGTAGTGGTGGAGCATGCTGTTCCAGGACAGCTAAGGCTACACAGAGAAATAAAACAAAACAAAGAAAAAAGAGGAGGAGGAGGGCGAGGAGGAGGAAGAAGGGGATGAGAAATGATTCAGAATCATTAAGAATGGGCTCAGGTGCCATAGTGTAAACTTGTAAAAAAACAACAACAAAGACTCAAATTTCCTAAGTGCATCCACTGTGCCCGTCATGTTCCTAAGCTCTTCTCAGATATTTCTTCTTTTTATATAAGTTTTTTTTAAAGATTTGTTTATTTTACCTATATGAGTACACTGTAGCTGTCTTTAGACACACCAGAAGAGGGCATCGAATCCTATTACAGATGGTTGTAAGTCACCATGTAGTTGCTGGGAATTAAACTCAGGAGCTCTGGAAGAGCAGTCAGGTCTCTTAACCACTGAGCCCAAGCCCCAGATTTTTCTTGATGTACTGGGAGACATTAGCAGCAGTGTTTTCTTTGTTGGTATTGTTAACACAGACTACCATTTTTCTCATAGTTTTTCTAATTATTGTTTATTATTATTGTTGTGTGTGGATGTACATGATGCAAGGCACACACATCTCGACACTTATGTAGAGAGCAGAGGATAATTCTGATATGTCAGTTTTCTCCTTCCACCTTTACCTGCTAAGCCATCTCACTGGCCCTCAACTTCTTCAGAAAGTCCAATGCTTGTAAGAAGTAGGCTGCACCCAACACTTCACTGGTGGGAATTAATTACATTGCTATTCCAGCACATACAAAATTACAACCTACATGTGGACTCCTTCTTGGAAAAATGGAAGAGAAATCTTGCACTCTTTGGTTTTATTATGATTTCTGGAAGATAGAACTCTAGAGCCAATGTAGTTGGCCTCCTGTGCTTGATGGTTTCTAAGCTCCTGATGCAACAAGGCTCCTGGGACACAGGCCTAATGTACTATGTTCCTTCTATGAACTGTCAAGTCTGCATTTATTGCAGTAATTATCCACTACACAAATATATAGACTGAATATTGATCCTGAGATCACACTGTAATCTATCTAGTACATTCACTGGGCCAAATAACACTATCAATTTTTCACAATGTTTTAAAGCCAAATTTGCTGCTTAGATACTTAAAGGTGTCTTGTGTTCTGATAAATAGTTGACTTCATATGTCAGGACAGTCAATAATATTCTTCTAATAAGAAAGATGGAAAATGTGCAACTTTATTGTAATTAAAGAATGCAGCTGGAACTTGGTTGTAGAATGTCTCACAGGCATGTGGTCATGAGTTCAAAAAGGAAAGGGAAATACAAATTAAATTATCATTGTTTGTTTATTATGATTTCAAAAATGAGAAAGATTGATGATATGTGTAGTATTGCATGAGATGAGGAAATTTTCAACATGTTGGTAAATGTACACTGCATTTATAAGACTAATTTTAAAGTGTGTGTGTTTGTATACATGAGCATATGTGTTTGTGTCTGATTGTATGTATGTGTAGCTTTATTTATTTCACTGTTTTTAGAACTAGTCTTGAGAGAATAATTAGACTAATCTGGCAAATATAAAAAGTTTTCACTGTAGTAAAAACTTAAAAGGCTTTTAATTTCTACTATCAGAGGCCTATCTAAATGAAATAAAGTATTACTATATCATAGACGATTACACATAAGTTAAAGGGTTTACATACATGTGGGAAGAAAGCAAATTATAGAGAACAAGGTTAGTACTACCCTTTAAAATACTTTTTAATGTATCTCCTGCCTCCAGTGCTCCTTCTAAGCAAAGAGAACTCAGTCACACCATCGGCTTTTCTTCACCCCGTTATTCACTGCCTCAGGATACTGTGGAGACTTATTTAACTGGAAAAAAAAATATTTGAGACAAAGCCTTACTGCATAGCCTTGAAGTTGCTATGTAGACCAAGTTAGCCTAGAAATCACAGAGATACATCTGCCTCTGCCTCCTGGGTCCTAGAATTAGAAGTGTGCACCCCCACACCCAGGATTTAATTGGAAACGTGAGGAAGAATAACTACTTAATGGCTAACTCAGCTCTGTCTGGTTTAGTCTATGAAATTTGACCAGTAATACTCGTTCATTTCTCTTCCTCCATGCTGTGTTCAGTGCCTGACACCATGATGGAAGAGTTAATAATTAGTGACATTTAGCATTCACACTCATGTATGCTTTAACTCATCTTTAACATTACTAAATAGGATACATTTAACTTTTATGCTATTCTTTCATCCTGTGTGTCAATTCAGAATTCTGGCCAAGGAGAAGGCTGCTACTTATCAGGCTTTTCTGAGCATGTATGTTATATATGCAATTATGTATGCCTTGAAAATTGAGTCCTAATGGTGCCTCTGTACTTTATTTACTAGTTTTTGTAAATTCTAGATTTCCATATAACTTACTTAAAAATAATAGCTTGTGATACTTTTAGAATCAACAGGTAGAAATTAAAATTGACATTTTATTCTGAATAAAGGGAAAAAATAAAATATAACCGTGAAATACTCCAATATTAGCACAGCATCTCTGGATTAGGCTATTTATGGATCCTGAGGGCATGAAGAAATGGGCACTGTCATTCACTCCTAGTTACCTCAGGTGTTTTGGGGAAGGAATTTATTTTGTCATTAGCTGGTTGTGTAACATGGGAAAAAGCTGTTCTTCTTTCTCTGGGCCTCAGTTTCCTCATTTAGGAAGTTTCTTTTGGAACTTTCCTAATGTTCAGTGACTGATATTTAGTGTATACCTTCCAAACATCATCTATTATCAGGTTTTTAAGCATTTTGCCAGTTTTCTTGAAATTCATATTCCTAGGCACAGCCCTTTATTTAGCTCATGACTGTTGAGACCAAAGGTGATCCATGAATACTTCACAATTGGGAAGCTGAAACAGAAGGTAATGTTCATTGATCACTAGAGACAAGGAACTATATATTTGAAACCTACAGAAAAGAGGAGGAGGAGGAGAGAGAGAGAGACGAAGAAGAATGAAATATATTAAGATAGATAATTGGGGAAGATAAACTTAAAGAAAAGAATTCTAGCTTTTGAATTGCTACTTTTAGTCACTTTTGGAAGCCCAGCCTCATTCCCGTCTTTAGTTTTAATGAGACAATCATGTGTCTTAGTTATAAATCATTTTAGCTTAACGTAAATGGAATTGGTTTTTTTTTATCATCTAAGAATCTACTCTATGATATACATCCATGTCAGTAGAAATGATCTTGTCTTACCCCTTGGGCCTGCTGTTCTAGAGCTGCATACAACAGAATATCCAAATGATTTTAATTTTACCTGAGTAGTACTCGGCGTGTGCAAGAGCTCCCTTCCCCCAAGGTGATATCTAGCCCTGCAGGGGTGAGATTCTAGATACTATTTGCAAACATGTGCAGCACCTACTCACGGATGCTCTAGCAGGACCTTTCCAGATGTTGGAGTTGAGCTGTCATCCTGCTGTGCCTCTGTGAAAGGTGTGACAGAAAGACTGGGGTTCCCTAGACCCAAGGTTCCTCAGAAGTTGGCCTTAAGCGGGGAGGAGGAGGTCTGGAGAACTGCTGCACAGACAAGCAACCTATGTTTGGTAGGGACAAGGAATGCCGTCAGCCATGGAGAATGGAACAAGCCTCGGGACTTGAGAATGCAGTTCCTTTTAGAAAGACTGGTTTGGGAAAGAAAATGCTATCAATAATTTAGAAAGAAAAATCATCTCGAGCTTTGAGTCAGATGGTTTTGCAATTGAGATTTTTTTTTTTTAACTTGCAAATGGTTGCCTTGATCTTCCTTGTCAACTTTATTAGTTGATACAAAATTTGCTTGTCTTTAAAGTAAAAGCAGTTCCTCAGGTAGCAAGTTCTACTTTCCAGCTGTGATATAACAACCCAGAAGAAAACAAGAGTGTAAAGCCAGATGGTTTTAAAACCAAGAAGTTTTTTTTTTTTTAATTAGGTATTTTCTTTATTTACATGTACATTTTCCCTTTCCCAGGTTCCCCTCCAAAACAAACAAACAAACAAACAAACAAACAAAAACAAGAACAAACCCCTTTTGCCTCCCCCTCCCCATGCCTGTCACCCCACCCTCTCCCACTTATTGGCCCTGGCATTCCCCAACACTGGGGCACAAAACCTTCACAAGGCCGAGGTCCTTTACTCCTATTGATGATCGAATTTGCAATCCTCTACTATATACCTGCTGCCAGTACATTCAGTCCCACCCTGTATAGTCCTTGGTTGGTGGTTGGGTCCCTGGGAGCTCTGAGGGTACTAGTTAGTAATTGTTGTTCGTCCTAAGGGGCTGCAAACCCTTCAGCTCCATAGAACCTTTCTCTAACTCCTTCATTGGGGACCATGTACTCAGATCAATGAATGGCTGTGAGCCTCTACATCTGTATTAGTCAGGTATTGTCAGAGCCTCTCAGGAGATAGCTATATGCTTGTCCTTCCTTCAGTCTCTGCTCCATAGTTAATCTCTGCCACTCCTTCTGTGGGTGTTTGATTCCCCTTTTTAAAACCAAGAAGTTATTTTAATCCCGGGGCTCTTTGTTTTCACACATGGGTGTCAGTCTTTTGCTGATGTGGAACCCCTGTACCTCATTCTGGATAAATAAATGGAAGATAAACCTCTCTAGCCTTTTCCTGTTTTGCTTGTGTTTCTTCCTGTTTTTTCATCATTTATTTATAAAGAGAGCTAAAATCTACTGTGGGGAATTCTAAAAATAAATTTGTTTTTAGATAGAGGGATGTGACTATTGTAGGCAAAGTTGCATAAAAGTTCATTAACAACCTTGCAAACTTCCTCTGCACAATATACAAGGTTTAAGTACAGAGTTTATCACTGAAAACATGTGGTATTTCTTATTTCTGGTAGCAAAATCTAGAGACAACCCAGATATTAATAAAAGAAAAAGTTGAGTACGCTAAGATCTGAATTTTTATGGGACTTGAGGAAGTCTCTGTTATTACTAGATAAAAACTGTACAGGGGAACAATCACAACAGTGTTTGCTTTGCTTTGCTTTGCTTTGCTCTGCTTTTGCTTCAAAAACAACTTAGCCTGTATGTGATATATGCAGATGCATGCACAGAGGGAAAATGGGGAACTAGATCACATTGGTTACCTGTGTAGTGGTTTTCCTTTTTAAAATATGATTACATCTATTCATGGACAGTGTGCTTGTGGACACTAAAGCTTGTGGGACTCAGTGCTCTCCCTTTAGGTATGGCACTAGGGGCTGAACTCAGGTTCTCAGGTTTGGCAACAAGCCCCTTTATCTGCTGAGTCATTTCATGAACCACTGTTTTTCTTAATGGTTTACTTAAAAAGAGCATGGGAGGCTTTCATAATAGACGTTCAATATCACGTCAAAGTAAAGCAGTAGAATCAAAACTTAAAAATGGGAGCCATGTCATCAATCTCTCACGTGTCAGTTGCCCATTTCTTTTAGCTCGTCCTTTAAACGGATTGATGAGTACAGTAATTGCTTATCACTTCTGCGGCTAGAGAGCCGTGTGCATATCCTATGACAACGTTGTAACAGTGAAAAACTGAACTTTATTTTTCACGATCTCATGTCTTCATTTAACTTTCTCCCTTTTTGAATCCTCCCTTTCTTTATGCAGGCTAGAATCCGTTGTGGAAGTAAATCTCCTGGTGCTTCTTAAGGAGCTTAAGGGCAAACAGGAGTCTGGAGATTGTTCAGGGTAAAAGATTTTCAGGGTTTCAGATTTCAGCAGCCCGGAAGTGATCTCCATGGTTCAGTCCCAAGAGAAACTGGAAACCAACAAGCATTTTATTTCAGTCGTATAACAATAGAGTTGTCTGTGTGCCACTGTTGAGTGCATACCAAAGGGAGGTGGTTAGCACCACCTTCCTTTAGTGTAGTGCACTTCTTAGTAATAAAAAGGTGTGTGTGTGTGTGCTTGCATACATAAGTGTGCATGTACGCACACTCATTCCTGAGTAAAAGGGGTACCTTAATGGCAAGCTGCACTGTGTCATGCTGGTCAGCAGCCAAGCTAATCAGAGGAAATAATGTGATTATTCCTTTCTCCATGAAGAAGAAACTTGTGAAAATGTAATTAAATAGGGCTCGGAGTGACCATTTGCCATTTCCTAAAGATGCCTCTGCTTTCCAGACCTCATGTTGTTGTTTTCTGTTTGTTTTGTTTACTTGCCAATTTCTTTTTTGTGTGTGTGTGTGTGTGTGTGTGTGTGTGTGTTTAAATGGATTAGAAATCTAGATTTAACACAAGAGTTATATTTGTGTTTGGTCAGTTATATTTGTACTTTAGAGTAGTTGTAAACTTTAAAAAAAAAAATCACTATCATGAAACACCAAGACTCAAGAATCTTATTGAACAGCCAACAGCCAAAGCTCTAGAGACTCCCTGGGGAATCTCATCCTGTAGAGGTGCCTGCCTCTGTCTTCCCAAGTGCTGGGATTAGAGGCACATGCCACCACTGCCTGTTTTGCTTGTGTTTCTGAGAACAGCTGTCTTAATGGATAAATTCATCTCTTTATGTAGGAGACCCTTAAAAGTAGCCCTAAGGAAACTCACCTTAACTTGTCCTTTATTGCCTGTCGGAGTCTAGGCCAGTCTAAGGTGCTCTGGTTTTGTTTTCAACCCATCTGCCCAAAAGAGTAACCACGGGCCTCACCTTCCTTACCCTCTGTACTTAGACTTAAAGAGTTTGATCCATTTGAACGTGAAGGTGACTTCAAGCCCAGAGTGTTTTCAGATCACTGGTCATGGAGGTGAAGCAGCTACAAACAAATTGATCTACTGATCAATTTGAACTATTTACTTGAAGAATTCAAATTCATTTTATTCGTGATGGAAATAAGAAAGGTACCATGGGACTTTCTTTACCTCCAAGACAAAGCAAACACTTGTGAGTAAATTTTTAAAATTTGTGTTTATTATTGTATCTGTGTGTGTGTGCGTGTGCGTGTGTGTGTGTGTGTGTGTGTGTGTGTGTGTGTGTGCCACAGCTTGCATGTGGAGATCAGAGGATAATTCTCGAGAGTCAATTCTCTCTTTCCATCTTGGATTCCAGGGACTGAACTCAGATCACAAGGCACTCATTGAACCTGCTGAGACATCGCACACTGATTCCTGAGTGTTTTTAATGCCAACTCTTTGTGGATAGAGAGAGAGGTGTGTGCGTGTATGTGTATGAAGTGTGTTTTACTATCTCTCATTTTGATGAATGAGATAACACTCCCCTCAAGACAAAAAGGGAAGGGAAAAGATTGTTGATACTAATGACTATCAAGTATAGAATTCAGCAGAAGTTGTGCCTAAACCTTTTGAAGATCATCTTAATAAAAGACTTCTCCACAGATAGAAGAGCTCGTGAGTCTGGGAGTGAGTAGACTGGAACTAGAAAACTGAGAGCAGCATCTTGGTAGGCCCCTGGCGAGCTGCAGAGAGATATCATGTTATTTACATGCATAGTCCCTACATCCCAGTAGTCAGCTGCTGTCCTTGTGGAAACCATAAAGGGCTTACTAACAGAACCTCCCTTCCACTTCAAAATCCAGTTAAAGAAGTTACATGGTCACTCCCTCTTTCAAGGTTCCCAACTCTTGTTACTATTAACATGTTGAACTAGAAAGTTCTTTTGTTGTGGGGGCCTCGAGTGTGAACTGTGGGGTGTTGAGCAGTGTCTTTGGTCTCTACTCAATGAAAGCCACAGCATTCTTATCTCCAATTAAGGGAGACAAAAATGCCTCCTGGCAAACTGACGCCCCCTCATCTAAAGCTGATGCTCATCAAAATTTAAGCTTTAAAGGGATAATCTAATCTACCTGTTAACATAAAATGTAGCAGCATGGAATAAACTTATCCAGGAGCATGGCAGTTAAGTACTCTGTTGTCAACAAAAGTTCATTTGTGGGGGTGAGGTGTGTGTGTGTGTGTGTATGGTGGGGTATGTTTGTGTTGTGTGTGTAGGTGTGTAGTGTGTTTGTGAAGTGTGGTGTGTGGGGTGTGTGTGTGTGTGTGAAATGTGTATGGGGTTTGTTGTGTTCTCCTGCTCTTATACTTAGAAATGACCACCATTGCTTTCACACCACCATTTTCATTTATTAGCAAGAACAGAGGAAATACCAATAGCACCAATTAAAAATGAATCCACATGACGTGTTTTATCCTTACAGCTGTAATAACTAATAACTAACATGAATTGGAAAGCACTCCATAAGTTTAAAAAGTGCTGTACATATACATTATCGTTATCATCATTAATAAATTATAGCCCGATTCTCCTAGTTCAAAAGGCACGTAAGGTCAGTTACATGGGCTTCAGTGGGGCAAAATGATCACAACCTACAATGTAGCAATGGTTCACATGTGCTGTCAACAAGTTTTACCCCATGCAATCCTGCAGAGCTGAAGTTACACACCCTTCAAAATATGGGAGAATGAAGCTAAACGTAGACAAGACAGGCTTTTTTTTTTTTTTTTTTTTTAGATTTTATGCCTTTTAAAACAGACTCCTACCTCTTTTATATGCTTTTAAATAGATAATGTAATTAATCAAACGTCTAAGTTGTGCACAACAAACTTAAAATATCTTATTTATGGTAACAGTAAATTTTATTACTTTCTATGAGCTGAGCTGATATTCCGGATAGCATTTCAAAGCAGTCTGCAAATTCAAAGAGGTCAGATTGGTACAATTTTGTGCTTGCATACCCTCAGGGACTTTCTTCAGTATTTATTCCAGAATTCTTACTAGAAAAAAAAACCAGCTTTATGCATTTTCCCTTACCAGCAGGAGTCTTGGCAAGAGACAGCCCTTGGCTGACCATAAATAAAATTCCTTGAATCACCAGCATCTTGATTTAAGAAAGAAATTTTACTGTGTCTTTCATACACAAAAGCTGATTAACAATGGCTTAAAAAAAAACACTATTCCACTTTTTCACAGGTGTACAAAAGGAAATATAATGGGCTTACATTCAACAATAAAGCTTAAAGTTCACTCTAGGTAATAGTTGCATTAACATTCACATACACAAGCACAGAGTAAGTATATCTCAGGAGTCTTATAATAGCATACAGCATACATATGGGAGATTGATTCAGGTAACATCAGAGGTGTTAGTAAGCTTAGCAATTCAGAGTGTTCTAGAAAAGGAAAACCAAACAAGGCGAAGGTGTAGGCTAGCACACCGAGACAACCACAGAGTCAGAGGAATGAAAAGTCTGCTCACTGTATGCATGAGAAAACAATATTTTTCTTCGGTTTCTGGGTCTTGATATAGTGGGTTAGAGAAGGTTGTGTAATCAAAGTGCACATCATTTTTCTTAGAAAAGAGAGAAAGATCCTTCTATTTAGTAATTAATACATGCAAGAGGCAGCCCCAGAGTGACCTGAACGAGTAAAGCTGTAATTGGCAGGTGGCCGGGATAATACAGATGTTCCAGGCAATTCTCTTAAAGCACTTCTGTAGCAGCAACGATCATTTCAAATGGCTGTAGACTGGATTCTCTTTTGAGGGAAGGCTGGGGGGATTGTATTTGTCATATTTCTTTAAAGATTTGTAGCTATAGACTTTCTCTTTATTTTTTTTTTAAATAAATCTATCAAACAACAAACAGCATAAAGTGAGGTCTTGGGTTTTTCTTTTGCTTTTGCATATGTGTTGTTGGAAAAGGATGTGCCCTTTTCATAAACGTTGTGTGCAAAAGAAATTTTAATAGCATGAGCACAAGGATGTGTCCAGGAAACACATCAGATCTGCTTCTGTTGCCCTGGCTGACCCTCTTGTTAAACACTTGAACTGCTGGCTCGTGTGCATAATGCAGGTTTTTAATTTAGTGATATCACAGCCAGCGGGCTTGAGGGACTCCTAAAGCTGTCAGTGGGGATGGTTTTGTCTGCTAGAGGGTGACCACCACACCTCCAGTTAAGAGATTGAGAAAGTCTGGTCCTTTTAAGTTTCACATTTCCCCCTCCAGATCAAAGACTCTCAGTGTGTATGTGCCTTTGATTCCCAGCCCTTCCTGTGTTAACTAGTCTAATCTGGACCATTCCAGCCAATACCAGGCTCTCCAACACTCTTGGTAGCCACACATACCCAGTGACCACAAACACCCAACTGCTCAACCTGAATACCTTTTAGCCTGCCCTGCAAATATCATCAAGACAGGATGCTTGAAGCACAGGGCAGAGAGTCCAACTCTCACTGGCGGGGCTGGGAAGCTTCTCCTTTGCGGCGGGGGAGAAAGGAAACCTGGGTCTGCTTTTTAGGTTCTGAAAACAAGCCAGAGTGGAGAAAGAGAGAGTTAACACCAGACTTAGAAAGCTTTTTAAGACAAAACCTGTTAAATGCGATCAAGACAGACACAGGGAACTTTCTGCAGATTTCTGAGGTCTCTAAGAGGGCTCATGTCATAGGAGAAAGGAGCGGGGTGTTGCTACATGGGAGAGATCTGCCGTTATTACAAAAACTGGCTAAGTGGCTTGTTTCCATTTGGTGGCCTCACTGGTCACTGTTGTCCGTCGCGCTGTTCCCTTTCTCTTTTTTCTCCTGGGTCTTGTTACCCTTCTTCTTTTTCTTCTTTTTCTTGGTCTCCTCCTTTTTGCCGAAGGTTATAAAATCGCTTTTGTCAATTTGGTTGTTGGCAGGCTCCTGCCGGATTGAGATGATTGCAGGAGATCCCGGGATAATGAATTTGTCTGGCAACTCACCGGGACCGGACTGTTTGGGGTTGCCTGGTCCATATTTAAAGGTCCAGCTGTTGCTGTTGACGCCAGCGCCCACTGGAGGGGACACCTCTCCTGCCTCAGGTTCTGAAAGACAAAGCATCACAAATCAACCACAGTCAAAGTGTGCCCTCCCTTGCTCCATACACAAGTGGGAGAAATTGCCAGTATCTGGAAACAATTAGCAGGCCAGATTTTCTTACCACAGGGCCCACACATCTAGTTTTCTAATAACACAGTTTTGACTCTTTGGGAAGAGTTTCCAGAATAAAACAACTGTGGAAACTTGCCTGGGAACAAGACAGGAAGTAGCCAAGCTTAAAGCAGAAAATGTAAAGCTTTCAGTGTATTGATCGTGCACACATTTATTTTCACTCTCTGTTCTATTTGTTTGCTTATTTTGGTTTTGGTTGGTTGGTTTGGCTTTTTTTTCTAGACAGAGTTTATCTGTGTAGCCCTGGCTGTCCTAGAACTCCATCTTGTAGACCAGGCTGGCCTCAAACTCACAGCTCCACCTACCACTGCCTCCTGAGTGCTAGGATTAAAACGTGGGTGCCTCTGCCACCTGACTTATTTTTCTCTCTTAATCCTGCCCAAAATATAAATGAGCCGTTTGAATTAATTGTCTGCCTTAATTCTATAGGTAAAACAGAGTTGAAATGGGGAGAAGGCGGGTATAGAGACCACGCCATAATAGAAGAGGATGACATCTTGCTGTATCTATTTGTTTGGATAAAGTATTCCAATTTCATTCCCAAGTCACGCTTCCTTCCCCATAATGGTCACAGTCTACACACCAAGGCACATGCAAAAAATAATGTGGGACTACAGAGGAGGATATTGTTAATTTTCTGGAGAAGGTTATACGGGACTGTAGATGTAAAGTGCCGTTTGCTCTGAGCCTGCAGAAGATGACTACAGAGCCACAGAAGGCACCATAAAATGTCCGATTGACTTAGAAGAGAAGCCAAAGCTGGAAAAGGAGAAGGATGGCCTGGTGACTCAGGAACCCATGACAGGGGGAACCTTTTGACATCATGAGAGGGTTTATGCACCTTGCTCTACTTTTTGGGAGACTCACAGAAAGTTCAGTCAAATAACTTGTTTATGTTCCTCTGCATCTTGGGGTTGTTTGCAGCTGGTATTTCCATGCCTTACTTCCAACCATTTCCTTGGCGTCCCTGAGTGCTACTCTTTTGAACACGGCCCCCACCAAGTTTTCTATACTATTTCTTAAACCAATAGTCATGTCTCATTCTTATCCTATCAAACCCCTCAGAAACGCTTGTCACTTCCGATTTGAAACAATGACTAATGAGTCATTATGCCCTACAGGATCTTAGCGTTGGTATAGGCTTTTGTGATGCAACAGGTTAGAAAGCAAGAAAGCAAGAAAGTGAGAAAGAGAGAAATAAAGAAGGAAAGAAAAAGAAAGGAAGGAAGGAAGGAAGGAAGGAAGGAAGGAAGGAAGGAAGGAAGAAACTTGATGGCACATGCATTCCACATAGATACAGAAACACCAAGGGCCTGGATAGTCCCCAGTAGATGGCTCTAAATCGAGTTGCATAGTAACTGCTCAGTAAAGAGCAGTGATTTTTTTAAAGACAAGTGACAAGACAAAAGAACGAACTGTTTATTCCTCAAGGACAGCGACTTAAATGGCAGGTGGCAACTAGTTAGTACAAGTTGTCACTACAGGTTCAAGTCCAGGCCTAATCCAAAGTAACCTGTTTTCTGGTGGTTACATGTAATTCTCCCTAGTATGTTTATCTTTTGTTTGTTTTTGCAAATCTGTTTGCTTTTAGAATCTATGTTTTGTTTTTTCAGAGAGATTTTCTTCCTCTTCCATATTATGCAGAACTGTCCTGGGGACAGCACAGAACATTCTCCTGACCTTCCGATTTTTTTAACCAGCTTCCTTTGCATGGTCCTCCTCACCTATGGCATTTGATTGAATTGGCCTGTGATTCTTATCTCTATTTTATCTCTATACTCTCTTTTTAGGGTCTCAGCTCTGTTTAGGGGCATAAATGACCATCTAAATATAATAATAAAGTTGAGCACAATGGCACATGCCCATAATCCCAGTGTTCAGGAGGCTGAAGCAGAAGGATGGAAAAGTTCAAAGACAGCCTGGACTCTGTAAGAAGTTCAAGGACAGCCTTGAACTATCTCAAATAAAAAATAAGTGCATAAATAAAAATACTAATAAGAGCGATACAGATTTTACCTTAAAGTTCCTATCCCTCTGTGCCTCAGTCTCCTACATCCAGCTGCCTCTTAGATGTCTCTACTTACAAATTGCAAAAAATTGCAAACTGAAAAATAAAATCTAAAAATCAAGCTTTTGATTCCTCCCTTCTATTCCTGTCTAAATCTTTCCAGGCTCAGCATACAAGGTCTTACTGGCCCTGTTGTTCAAGCCAGGATGTGCAGAGCTATACTGTTTTCCTTTATTGTCCACTCTCTATTTATAATGCATTGCCAAGACTTATACTGATGTCTCCTAAGTGCATCCAGCTCTGTTTTTTCCCCATGCTCCTTCTTTTCAGGACCCCATAACCTCTTCTACAAACCAAAGCAATAGCTCTCCCTACTCTGCTTTCTGGCTTCCTCTTGGTCCCTCTCTAATTTCCCACATTGTAGCCAAATTATCCTTATTCTTTAAAGTCCTCCAGTTTTAAAAATGGAAGTAAAATTCTTTAAAATAGAAATCAGATGAGATCACTCTCCCACTTAAAATTATTCAAAAACTGTCTACTTCCCTGTCAGGGGAGGAGAAGACGCTTTTAATATGGTTTATAAGAACCGCGAATAACTGTGAATAATATGGCGACTTTATTCTCCATCCATGGGGTTGTTTTGCTTCAAGACCTTGAAAACATTAGGTAGATTCTGAAGGTGTAAGATTTGCACTAAGCCTTGGGAAAATAAGATGTTTTCAGTGCAAAGCTTCTCCAAGATTCTTATTGATGTATGGTAAAGTAGAACAGTTGCTTTATAAGAGAAACCAAAGCCATCTCAAGAGACCTCCCTTCCATATTTTAAAAATTCCATTTAAAAAAATATTTTTAAGTGTATGCATGTTTTGCCTGCATGTATATCTGTGTATCAGGCATGTGTGTGGTGCCAGAGGAAGCCAAAAGAGGTTGGTTGTCAAATCCCCTGGAACTACAGATTGAGATGGTCATGAGTGAGCTGCCTGCTGGGAACTGAACACTGGCCCTCTTAACCACTGATCCATCTCTCCAGCCCTTCCCTCCATTCTTATCATGAACTCCACCATTCTTCTAGTGTGTGAGTAAATGTTGTCTCTTCAGAGAAGTATTCTATAACCATTCAGGTCAAGCAGTAAACCCCCCCCCCCCAGTCACCCAGTAGAATCTAATTCTGCAAGGTTTACAAAGGCAAGCTATAGAGACATAGATATGTTCACCAACAGAACCAGTGCCTAATATAACTCCTGGCCCATTCATGTGGATAAATGCTTGTTAAGGGAACGGAGGAAGGAGTTATCATGGAAAGCAGATGTGGTACCAACTCATGAGCTTACACTGATGATGCTGTCGAAGTCCAAATAAGGGATGAGGTAATGCTTACAAAGTGGCAGTCCTGATGCTCAGCACAATGTAAGCTCCGTAAGTGGTGTCTCATACGAATACACACACACCACAGTGCTTGTGACTAGGAGAGCTAGATAAAGTGCGAGCTAATAGCAAGCAGGAAAGAGGGCGAATAGGAAGCTTCCTTCTTTCCTAAATTCCTTTTCTTATAGCACAATTCCCTTGGCAGAGTCAACGCTACAGCATTCCAGGAATAGGGCAAGAGACACTTACCCCAGCTCTGAGGCTAAAACTAGTTTCTTTCCTTTAAAACAAACCAATCTTCACCTTAGCTCATCCAGAATCCAACTGATCAATTTTGAGACACAGGCTCCGACTCTGAAAGACCTAGACAAAAAGGAGTGTGGGGATTCTCCATCTTTGTTTGATTAGCCTTTCACATGCTAAGCAAGTGGTCTGCTACTGAGACACACCACCTGTCTCCATCTATCTTATCTATCTATCTATTATCTATCTATTTAGTTAAAGACAAGGTCTTGCTTAGCCGATTCTTAAACTATTGTAGCCTAGGCTGTCCTTGAATCTACATTCCTGCCTGAGTTTCCATTATAGCTGGGATTACAGGCCTGTGTCACTATGCTTTAAAAATAAAAGTTAAAAAAAAATGCAACTGGGAATTAAACCTAGGGCCTTGCACATGCTCCATAAACAGTCTGACACTGGGCTCTCTAGCCTCAGCCCTGAGAAATGTTTCAAAACTGTTTAAAAGCCTCGGGTTTGGTGTTTGGAACTAGGTTTCAGTACCACTAGAGTTTAGTTGTCCTTAAAAAAGCCCAGAAGTCTACATGAGGGCTCTCTTGCAGTTAGCCAGAGATCCAGAGCTCAGAGATAGCCTCATTCTGTGGAGGAAAAGGGCATTAGTGGCCATGTGTGCTGGCCTAGGGAAGCTCTGCAGCCAGCCTGCCTGCCAGGAGCTAATTGACCTCTTTTATATTTCAGTAAGCTTCCTTAGCCTTTGCTGGCTGTCTTGGTTTTTTAACTGACTCAGCCTAAACTCTGAATAGGCAGCCAGAGAGCTATTCAGGTACATTGTCCACATGTTCAGCTTCTGTGGAGTGGGAAGAGGTGTGGGTTCTCCAGTACTCCCCAGGCACCGTGCTGCATACATAACCTATTCTGGTCTCCTCTTGTGAGGCAAACACCTCAGAGGGCTTCAGCAGCATCTGCACTGTGAAAGCCCAGCTTAAGGATCTGATGAGACAGCCATTACTGACCTCCTACTCAGATTTCTTTTTGAGCATGGGAACTACAGATCCCTGGCTAGCTATGCCTGTTAAATGTTATACCTTTCAGGAAGTTCCAAGGATATAATTCCTTTTGAACATGGTAAGAGGAGATACAACAAACTCCACCTGCAAGTCCAAGCAAATGGTCCATCAAGGAAATCTCTCTTCTTTTAGTGATACCTCCTCTCCTCCTTAAGAGTTCCCACAAGGCCCCTCCCATTGCTCCTAGGGACCAAGACACAGTCAATCAAGATCCAAAGAGCTGGAGTTCAAAGTCAAACTGGGCCATCTCGTGACACCCTGCCTACAGTTTTTAAGTAGTAAAGGGCTAGGAATGTGTAGATTCATAATAGCCCTCTTACTTAAAATGCAGAAGGCAAGGCCCTGAATTCAATCCCCAGTACATTGCCTCCCAAATCAAAATAGGTGGACTTCTAAGATCCTAGAAAGAGGATATATAAGAAATATCAAGCCCACAGGGATTTGGATCCTGAGGAAGAGCTGTTCCGTATATTCAGAGGACAACTCAAAATTTAGAAGTTTTAGTAAAGTAGGATCCCAATTATGAAAAAAAATGTTTGGCTTCCTTTCTTTTCTTTCTTTCTTTCCTTCTTTCTTTCTTTCTTTCTTTCTCTTTTTGGTCCTGGCCAGCTTCTTTACAACTTAAAAATTAGAACAGTATGCATTTTTCAAAAGTACAAATCTTCACTTTTTATTTTAAAACTGCTTTCCGGAAGTAGCTAGCTGACAACTCCATGTAATCCTATAATCCACTTGGGCACTGTCCAGGGGTCTCTGGGCAAAATTCCTATCTCTCCTCTTTCATGCTAAGTCTGGCTTCATGGGTCCATGACATTCTTCAGGGACTAAGAATGACTCGCGACTCAAAAGCCAGGGGAGAGTCTTTAGATGTTGCAGTCTATGCCAAGCCTGTAAATGTTTCCCCAAAGTCCCATGCTGACCTGCAAGAAATAAAAGGGGGACAATGAAAATTAAAAGAAATAGATATTGCTAACATGTGTGCCTGTTTTGTAGATGAAGGGCCTAAGGACCAGTTTTGGACACACGATTACTAACCGGTGTGGCCTGGCACTAGGACCTAGGCAGATTGCAGGGGCGCATTCTTAACTGTGTATCAAGGTCATTTGACAACATAAAATATAATACATGTAAAGGAGTTGTTATGGCTATTTGTTTTGTTGCCATCTTGGAGAGGCAGAGAGGCAGGCAGGGGCCTCTGAGCTAGAATCTGCTGAAAGGAACGGAGGAGGGGGAGGGGTTGCGAATGTGAGGGTGAGGAGTCAGGAAAATCACAGCTCAGCCTCCAGGTTTCAGGCCCTCCCCCGGGCTCCCCATTCATCCCTTTGTTACCATCTCTGGGATTCAGTGCCGAGGTTAATAAAGAGCTTCCAGAAAACCCATCATTGTGATTAAAGCCGAGGACTATCTTGCCAGACAGCACTTTAGAGCCGGCCTACCGCCCACTCTGATCTGTCAGTGCACCCAGCAAAGGCTATTAAATGATTACAGGCGCTTCCGGCCCAGCCAGCCAGCCAGCCAGCCAGCTAGCTCCCCTGGACTGTTCCTGCTCCAGGGTGGGCTGCTGCTTGCCACCGACCTCGCTGCTGAGGGAAGAGTCTAGTCACCAAAGGCTCTGTCTGGGGTTTGCCTGTGAATATCTCGAGGCTTAGTGCTCAGCGCCACTCCGCCCTCTCCTTCTCCCTAGCTGCTTCTGCCACAGACACAGTCACTGCATTCTTTCAGGCGGCCCTGATTTCCTTTGTGTCATCTAGTTTTGTGCAGCGGGCTCTTGTCCCAGTCCTGTTTTCAGAATTTAGCATGAGTTTAGAATTGTACACATGCTCCCTGTTACTAAAGGGGAAGAAAAAAAAAACTACACTCAAACTGTTAGGAAAACAAACAAACAAAAACAAACAAACAAAAAACGGGCTATAGGTGGAAAACATCCCCTCCTCCCGCCCACCTTGCTTCCCACCTTTATTTGGGTTTGTGGACTGACTGGAGAAGCACCGCCCCTCAGCTGCTGATCAATTGCACAAACCTACATCACGCTCACAGAATAGGGGAAGAATTCGAGTCTGAAATCTGAATTCTGTCCTGGATCAGAAAGACAAAAGAAAAGCTACAACCTCCTGGGAACCAACCAACCACGTCCTTCATTTCCCTGCTGCTTCTTGGTTCTTAATAGTGGACACAGAAAAAAATCCCATAAAAACAAACGCCAGCACATATTCCCGGAGGATACAAAACTTGAAACTTTGTTACGAGGACACCTAGCTGTATGGTGTAAGCTAGGATGCTCCAGAAATCTTTTATTATCTTCAGTCCTCTGTTTTCATTTGTAAAAAGGGTAATAATAGCAGTTGTCACGAGATTAAATGTAATTCTTCTTAAAGAGCACCTGCCTGGCACAAAGTAAAAACCCCATTAACTCTTTACTTGCTAGTTAAGATAGAGAAACAAAAGATTCACTCATTTTTTTAAAGGCCAATTGAATTCTTACCATGAGCCAGGCAGTTTATTTGTGCATTTTGCATATGTATATTTATTTGACTAATTTTGTTATTATAATTTATTAAATTATTTAAATACAAATGTAAATTATGTTTTATTTTTCAGATAAGCATCTGAAGGCTTAAATTACAGCAAGTTGATTGGCTCTGAATCACATGGGGATTTGGTAATGAAGCTGAAAAATCCTTCTCTCAATGGCCCTTGGCTCAGTAGGTCAATAGCTTCTCCATCAAACAGACACGCCTTGGGAAGCCTGGTAGTGTGCTGTGTGTGTCTGCATGTGTGCGTGTGTGCGTGTGTGCGTGTTTGTGTGTGTGTGTGTGCGTGTGTGCCTATGTATGCATCTGTGTGTGCGTGTGTGTGTGTATGCGTGTGTGCATGCGTGTATGCGTGTATATGTGTGCGTGTGTGCGTGCGTGTATGCATGTATGCCTGTGTGCCTGTGTATGTATGTGTGTGTGCATGCGTGTGTGTGTGTGTGTGTGTGTGTGTGTGTGTGTGTGTGTCTAGGGGTAGAGCTGCTCTAGATTCACAGGCCTAGCTTTTTGATCTCTGATTGAAAATCAGACTGGGCAAGTGAAAGGCTGATCCCCAGGGGTCACCAGAAATGACCCTCCTGGTCTTTCCCTCTCTTTGGGTGGGATGAACTGATCTGGAAAAAGATTCTATGACTGTTTGGTGCCTTGGGCCACAGCTGGGCTAATTTTCAGTAATCTTGGAGCGGAAGAGAGAAATACAGTTGGCATATTTTTAAAGCCACAGCTCTCGCTTTGTGCCCAAAATAACTCTGTCATTTCTAGGTTAAGAGTATAAAGACATCACGTGCTCCAAATCCTGACTCAAACATTGGAATGGCTGGTCTCATACCTCCCCACCTTCCTAGCTTGAAACATCAAATCAAACTTCTTCCAATGTCTTCCACAACCCAGCCAGGGCTCAAGCTGCCTGCTTTCTCCTCTGTTTTATTTCCTGGCTGCTTAGGTTCTCTAGGATCTAGAAAAAGGAATTTCCCTTTATAGCATTTCTTCTCAAAAAACCATTCCGTACTCCTCCATGGCAGCTGACTGTTACACCCTAGGGACGATGCTTCAGATTCTTCAGATTGGGTCACAGATTTGAATCAGAATCTCATCCTCACTCTTCACGTGCTGTAAAACTTTGAGCAGTCTCTTAACTCTCTCGGTACTTACCATTTTCATGTGCAAAACAAAGATGGCAATATCCACCTAATGGGATTGTGAGCATAAAAGAGACAGGGCTCATAAATTACAGAGAATAATGCCCAGCATAAGGAGACACTGCAATAAAGAATAATAATCAGTACGGATACTGCTGTTAATTTATTTCTGTGGGCAGTAGTTCTAAGAAGTCTCTTTTTCAGGGACCCTTACCCCAGAGAGTCTGGCCTTCTCAGGGTCCACTGAGGATTACCTTTCCAGTTTAGAAGTGCCTGGGAAGGAGACAATGATTTTTCAGGACCTCTGGAAGTGATTGCCTAGTTAGACATGGTACAAAGCACTCTAAATTAGATATCAATAACCCTGGGATGCTGGACAATAGTAACACATGCCTTTAATCCAGCACTTGGGAGGCAGAGGAAGTCATATCTCTGTTAGTTTCAGGCCAGCCTGATCTAAAGAACAAGTTCTAGGATAGTCAAAGCCTTGGGTTCAAACCACTATTCTTCTCATTTCTTCTACTATTTTATAACATTGCTTTAATGGTTTCCATCTGTAAAACAGATAAAATACCTTCTCCTCAGAAGCTTTATTACTTATGCCACTAAATGTGTTTATTTATAACAAAGTGGTCATTATAGCAGGTGATAAGACTGTGGATATGAGTTAGGAAGGTGAATATGGACATGTGTCCTATTCTTGAAGAGTTACAATATAGTGGGAGAAATAGGTGTGCATATGAGTTTTACGGTAGAGCGACTGGCATAAAGATAGTGCTCGTCTTCCTAAAGGAAGTAAAATAGTTTGTCACTTGCAAGAAAATTCTCTCCTCTCTCTGCTCCAGAATTCACAATGTAGCTTAATGACAGGATTACTGTAAAGTTGTTTTTTGTATAACCTATGACCTCACAATTCTACTTCTAGAAATACATCATACATGGATATTAGTGAAAATGTATAAGACATATGTATAAGAATACATATATTGCATTGTTTACAAATGAAGACACTAAAGAATGGAACTGTATAAAAATAAATTGAATTATAGGCCTACAACTTAGTACTATCTGTTTTATTAAAGAAGGAAGTCGATGGGGAGAAGGGGTGGAGAAGTGGCTCAATGATGAAGAGCACTGGCTGCTATTCCAAAGAATCTGGGTTCAATTCCCAGCACCTGCATGACTGTTCACATGTGCCACATGACAGTTCACAACTATATAATTCCAGTTCTTGAATATCTGACACCCTCACACAGACATACATGTGGGCAGAACATCTATGTACATAAAATAAAGGATACGTAGGTCTGTTTGTACTGACATGTATTTATTAAACACACAAACACCTACAATGTATTGTAAAAAGACATACCTGATGTACACTAGCATTCACAGCAAATCCAACTTTGACTTATGAAAAATGTATAAGCTAATATCCAATATATACAAAGAACTCAAGAAGTTAGACTCCCAAGAACCAAATAACCCTATTAAAAATGGGATACAGAGCTAAACAAAGAATTTTCAACTGAGGAATATCGAATGCCTGAGAAGCACCTAAAGAAATGTTCAACATCCTTAGTCATCAGGGAAATGAAAAACAAAACAACACTGAGATTCCACCTCACACCAGTCAGAATGGCTAAAAACAAAAACTCAGGTGACAGCAGATGCTGGCAAGAATGTGGAGAAAGAGGAACAATCATTGCTGGTGGGATTACAAGCTGGTACAACCACTCTGGAAATGAGTTTGGTGGTTCCTCAGAAAATTTGACATAGTACCACCTGAGGACCCAGCTATACCACTCCTGGGTATATACCCAAATGATGCTCCAACATATAACAAAGATACATGCTCCACTATGTTCTTAGCAGCCTTATTTATTTATAATAGCCAGAAGCTGGAAACAACCCAGATGTCTTTAAACAGAGGAATGGATATAGAAAATGTGGTACTTTTACACAATGTAGTACTACTCAGCTATTAAAAACAATGAATTCATGAAATTCTTAGGCAAATGGATAGAACTAGAAAATATCATCCTGAGTAAGGTAACTCAATCACAAAAGAACACACATGGTATGTACTCATTGATAAGTGGATATCAGCCCAAAAGCTCCAAATAACCAAGATATAATTCACAGACCACATGAAGCTCAAGAAGAAGGAAGACCAAAGTGTGGGTGTTTCAGCCTTTCTTAGAAGGGGAACAAAATGCTCACAGAAACAAATATGGAGACAAAGTGTGGAGCAGAGAGGAAACGAAAGGCCACCCAGAGACTGCCCAACCTGGGGATTCATCCCATATATAGTTACCAAACTCAGACAATATTGTGAATGCCAAGAAGTGCATGCTGAAAGGAGCCTAATATGACTGTCTCCTGAGAGGCCCTGCCAGAGGCAGATGCTCCCAGCCAACCATTGGACTGAGCATGGGGTCCCCAATGGGGGAGTAAGAGAAAAGACTAAAGTAGTTGAAGGGGTTTGCAACCCCATAGAAAGAACAACATCAACCAACCAGACACCCCCCCCCCCCCAGAGCTCCCAGGGACTAAACCATCAGCCAAGAAGTACACATGGCTCCAGCTGCGTATGTAGCAGAGGATGGCCTTGTCAAGCATCAGTAGGAAGAGAAGACCTTGGTCTTATGAAGGCTTGATAGATGCACAGTGTAGGGGAATCGAGGGCGGGAAGGTGGGAGTGGGTGGGTGGGTAGAGGAACACCCTCATAGAAACAGAAGGTGGGAGTGGGTGGGTGGGTAGAGGAACACCCTCATAGAAACAGGGGGAGGGAGGATGGGATAGGGGTTTCTGGGAGGGGGTAAAATGGGAAAGGGGATAATATTTGAAATGTAAATAAAGAAAATATCCAATAAAAATAAATAAATAGAAAAAAATAAAAGTTGCAAAAAATGTATACATTATAGAACTAAATAAATGCTTTAAAGTTTGATAGGGTGAACTCGAATGTAAACTAGAGACTGTGAGTGACAAGGATTAATCAGTCTAGTTTAATCCTTAGTAGCCAGTCTACCTCTCTGGAGCAGAGTACTCACAGTGAGGGACCATTGTGCATGTGAGGGGAGACACCATACTTCCTACTCTAGTTTGCTGTGAACTGCTCTAAACATAAAGCTTGTTAGCTGAGGATGGTGCTCACACGCCTGTCTTCCCTGCACTCAGGAGGCAAAAGATAGCAGGATTAAGGTTTAAAGCCCACCCTGGGCTACACAGCAAGTAGTCCTAGGTTAGTTGCTACCTAAAAAGATTCTGTATTAAGTAAATAAAATTTATTAATTAAAAAGTATTTGGAGGGTGTGCACAAAATTGCTAACATTGGCTGCTTCACTGAAGGGGAACAGTTGAGAGAAAGGCATTTTTTTATGCAAGCAGTACCATATAGTTTAATATACATCAACAATATAATTATATTTTATCTTTAAAATTTTTATGAGCATCCTGTGAGATGAGCACCACACTGCTGATGGTAGTTGTTACATGGGCTGGCAGAATGAGGCATTGCTCATTGTTTTAGTTCAGCAGAAATTTGATTTTCAAAATTTTTGTTTCTTTCATAGCAAGGACATACCTCGGCGTGTCTCATAAAAATGGGGGAAGGTCGTTAAGAAATTAAGAGCCTCAAGGAGAAGGATTTTAGTGTAGATATGAGAGAGAGTGCAGCCAGAGTCACCTGAAAGAGTCCAGAAGTGAGAGAAGAGAGAGGGAGAAGAGCGAGAGAAAGAGAAAAGAACCAAGAGAAAAAAGAGGCCAAGGGCGGGCCAAGAAAGCTCGAGGCCTAAATGGCATGGTTAAATAGGAATCAGAAGCTGGGGGAGGGGAGGCGAAATCCCTGGGCTTGAGAGCTTTAGGGTCTGGCGGTGACGAGATGAGAAGCGCTGGGTGGAGCCACAGGTGAGCCTAGGATTTGGTATGCTAATAGACAACACAGTCAGCTATTTCTCCCAGCTTTTTTTTTTTTGGGGGGGGGGGGCACCTATCAGTGATGTCTTTCTAAGTGTGGAGGTCTGTGAAGCCAGCCTAGCCTAGCTGGACCTAGAGCCCGCGGCTGGCTAGTATCCTCCTCCAGCCAGTGACAGTCTATTCCATAAGTATTGCCGCTCGCTGCCCAATCCCAAAGTGTGTGAGGGCGCAGTCATTCCTCCCCCCCCCCCCCCACACACACACACCAGTAAAGCATCCTGTGCCTTTGGTTGCTCTTTGAAACTTTTCTCCTCTCCCCTCCCTCTCACATCGCAATCTGTGCTTCTCAGAAGCTGGCAGCTATCCCAGGCTCTGGGTTGCTGTGTCACTTCTCAGCCTCAAGCAACCATTTCTAGACAAGTAGTGATATAGCTCTGTATCGAGGACATAAAATGGAGACTCTCTCAGAACACCAACAGTGACAAGATGACAGGAGCATGGAAAACCTTCACCACCATCACCACCTTGACCTACACACTTCAATCACAACCATTTAATCTGGTAAAACTATTTCAAAGCCTATTTACCACGTGCCAGGCACTGTGGCATTTTAAACTGAATGAAAATAATTGCTGGTAGCATCTTTAAAAAAATTTTTTAAATATTTTTGTTTTGTTTTGTTTGTTTTTGGTGATTGACACAGAACCACCCAGAGCAATCTTCATGTATTGTCTAGTCTCCCTTGTTTTATATACTATTGTACAATCTGGTGACACAAAAGAGACTTTGGCTGTGTGAGCTTTACCAAATGGTGGTAATACAAAGTCAGCTTTAAACATGCCTGCCTTCATGACATACGCTTTCTCAGATATGATCGCACCAGGCCCCCCTCAACTGACTGAGAACACTCTCGGTCCAGTCCTATGTCTGACTGTGGGAGACAGGGGGTGGAGGTAGCATTCATTTGCCTCCCCTTTACTTCCCTATCTGTAGACATCTAAGGTTCCCAAACTTGGTTTGAGGGAGGAAAAAGGCTTTTCTTGTTAGCTTATTAACTCATTTTGACACATCACACACAGGTTGATTTCTGAAGATTTGGTAGAACTGAGAGAACTTAAAAGCATTTTCTAACAACAAACTCAGGGGCTCCACTGCCAGATAATTAAATTGTCAGTTTTATTTTTTCATTTTTTGTTTGTTTTTTAATCAGAGTATTGAAAGTCCTATAAAATCTGGCTTAGTTTGCCTTTCTGTTCTGATTTCCTTTTTGCTTTTCTACCCTGTCCACCAAAGGCATGCCTCGTAGTCACCTATGTTGGTATCAGGACCTCTGAAACCCGTGGCATCACATCTGCAGGTCCCGCGGGACCTGCAGATGTGATGCCTGTTGCCAAGGTAACAGCTACCATATTCCCAGAATCCACTTGGCTCACCTCCCACCTTTACCTGTGTCATCATCCATATATAAAGAAAGCCCCCCTCATCTCTCTCTCTCTCTCTCTCTCTCTCTCTCTCTCTCTCTCTCTCT